>BQNB010157297.1:0-15166 GCA_026074375.1 Tanacetum coccineum | reverse complement strand
AAGTTAAAGAATTTCAAGAAAGATGCAACATTAAAGCTTTTCAAGTCAACAAATCAAGTAAGGTACGAGCATGTCGGTCCAACAATCACAAATTCACAAGATGGCAAAGTTAACAAGATGGCGAAACGAGATTATGCTTGGTTGATGATCTCAAGGTGTTCAAGATCACATATTCACATACAAGTCAAGATAAGAAACAAGCTCAAGCCTAAAGTCAAATATCACTACATCATGTTTACAAGATAAGAAAAAGAAAGAAGTCTGCGAGCACAAGAATGAAGACCTTCATAGTATGATAGGTTTTAGTTTTTGTAACATGAAGTGACCTCCCTTAGGGGGAGATTGTTAGGAATACGAAATTCCTAGAAAAGTCTTGGTCACTTCATAGATATCGGTAGATAGCTCGTCAAGTAATATTTGGAAACTTACATAGGTAACTAGTCCAAGGTCCATGGAAAGCCTATGTAACCAAGGCCCATGTCCACCTTATGTAAGTATAAATACCCTCTCCACACATGGAGAGGGTGTTGGTTCTCTTTGTATTTTCCCACATAGTTCAATCAACCATCCCATTTTTCCCTTTTCCTTTCTCTTTCTACTTTCTCTCTCTAGTTTATTTCTTTTGTGTGAAATAAGTTTTCTTCACACCTTAAAACTAAGTACTTTCACTTCCATTAGTCCTTTCCATCCCCTTAGGAATGCCACGATGGTTTATAGTCATGCTCACCTCATACACAATGAGGATCGAATATTATCCATCGATCTTAGGATAGAAAACTCATCAAAATTCGTCGTCATTTTCTTCGCGACAATGTCCAATAGGAAATATCTTCATTGAAAAAGTTTCGTTGGAAGACAACATCGTCGGCATCCTCACTAAATCACTCAAACATGAAACTTTTTAAGTCTAGGTCTAGGAATGATGAAACAAATCTCATAAACGTGTCATTCTCATTTTAATAGTCTTGTTACTATTAAATACATTCTAATAAATCTCAACAACTTAATCATTTCATCCAAAATGTTTAAGCATTTTTAATTCGCGAAATGCAAATTAAAATGTCACTCATTGTTCATGTCTAAGTTGTTTTACAAAACCTTAATCATGCCTCTATTATTATATAGATGGTTAATATCTTCCGTCTACATTTCCGCTACCACTTTTAAGACAACCTCGTATCTCGTCGTGTGATTGTTCTATGAACATTCGCAATACTCGAGAAGAGTTACATAACTTTGTGGATGAAGTTCATCATATGCTAACCGTCATCCATCATGACATTGTCAAGCTCATCGCTTCTGTCTTTATTTTTCTTAATTTATTCTTTTTATTCCACAATTTATGTCCGGATGAGCACGAATTAAAAAGGAAGGGAAAACACACCTGTTCACATATATCCTTTAACCAAATACTTTCAAGAACTCACATATGTGATTCTTATTCACCAGAAACCAACAATGTAAAACCGAGTCATCCTTACCACTACCAATCTCGAGTCATCCACCTAGTCATCTTCACAAGAAGATTCACCATGTAACCATTCCCCACAAGTGAATATCGCAATGAAATGCGTCTCTTCTTCATTTACCGACACTCATAATCATGTGTACCTATGTTGTCAAAAGTCAAGGGAATTTCATAATGAAATACGTCACATCCTTATATCCTGACACTCATAAGCATTTGTGCCTATGTTGTCAAAAGTCAAGAGAAATTCATAATGAAATGCATCTCACACTCATAAGCATTTGTGCCTATGTTGTCAAAACTCAAGTGAATTTCGTAATGAAATATGTCTTATCATCCAATCACTTCCACTTTCTAGCAAGTGAAAACACAAAGAAGATATTCAATCTTCACGTGTTGTTGAGTCATCACATTGTCGTGTCTTGCATTTTTCTTTCACCATGAAAGAACTAATACCTCATTTTACATTTTCACCTTTGTTCGTCAACATTAACAACCAACAAAACACCCAACAAACCTATAGTCAACACCTTCTCTTTCCATTCATGCTCATCCTTCTTCGTTTATGTTTCCTCAACAAATCATCCTTATTATCAACATTTAGTTCGACCTAAAGTCTTACGATAATGTTTATCCTTAAACACCCCAAACTTGAAAAGCATACATAATGCTTAACAAAGAAACCTTGAGGATTTAGGAATCTCGTAATACAACCCTTAGTCTATTCAAATCCACATCATCATCTTGGTTAGATGATGATACCATAAGGAACGTGTTAATCAAAATACGTTAATACTCCTTATCCAATTGACATCTTGGAAGAAGTCATTCTCATAATAATAGTGTGTCAATCAATAAACGAATTTGGTTCTCGTTTATTAAAGTCGGTATTATACCAAAGGGTGTTGGTCAAGTTTTAAGCATGTGTCGGTCGAACCTTATCATTGGTTCCTAAACATTCTTATGTCTTAGTATACGTCGTATGTCTAGGTTTTAATTTTTCTTTTAAAATGTCATAGTTTAGAGTGCATATATCTAAGACATGCATGTCTTGTTCCCCGCCAATGCATTGATATATACAGCTATCATCGTTATTATATATGTACACTTTCTACTAATTTTTTCTTTTGTAGCACACTTTCGTAGCTTGATTCCTTGGTGCCCCAAACAAGGGGGAGCATACACCGAGGGGGAGTTGCGACCGTTATGAAATCTACACATTTCTTGATATGTGTATCCAACTCTTTAATATCGCTCCTATGTATATATATATAATATATATTATATTATATATATATATTATATATATTATTATATATGTTATATATATATAATATATATATATATATTTTTTGTTGCACGAATACTAACCTTGATATAGTTAAGCGTTTGCAATAATTTGATCATGGATCGCTAGAGTCTATATACATGGATTGCATAGTTTAAATAGTGTATAGGAGTGCATTGAGCTAAGGGAGTGTTCGGTGTCAATGTAGATATCTTGGATGATTAAACGGGGGTTGATAAGAGCTAAGATTCATCTAGGGATGATGCAAGCTCACCTATTTGGTTCATGGTTTGAAGTGTAGTATAAGTCTCGCCTAAGAGTCTACCTTTTTGCTTCAACAAAAGGGGGAGAAGAAGTGTAAACAAGTAACTTATACATTTTACTATGAGTTATAGGTTACATATTTTGTCATCATCAAAAAGAGGGATTGTTGGTATAAATATTACGATATTTAATCTATACGTTCTTTCATGTTTTGGTGTTGACAAAATGTAACTTATAACACTTAAGTAAAGTGCTTAGTTACTCGTGATCACCAAATCATCAATGCATTCATACGAAACATCTCTACGTTCTCAAGTCTTCTGCAGCATCGATGTTTTGTACCCGACGTAAATCATTGAGGTATGAATAAATACATGTTAATTTAATTTTATGATTAACGAATTTTTATTTAATCCTACATTTTTTTTATAAAAATGTCAACAAACATTTTTTTATAACTTTTACAAACTTTTTTTAGCTTTATAAGAAATGTTTTATATTTAAATAAATATTTTGAATCAAAATTTCTACCTAAAAAACCGGCTAGAAGAAATGTTCCAGGAAAACACCTCCCTCGAAAAAGAGAAATAAAGGGAGCGTCCTGGCTGGGCGGCCCCCTTTAATTATAAGGGTGGTTCCCCTTAATTATTATGGGACCGGAACCGAATTAAGGGGACCGGCAGACAAAAATCCCCTAGATTGCATGTATAAAATCTAGATGTTTTCCACTGATTTTTCTAACCTTTTGCACCTTGTCTTTCTGGTCCCACAAATCTGCTTTATACATCTCACACTTATTACTAAAAACCTTTGATCATGTAATCATAAGCATTTGTTTCCAAGTGATTCAAGCTTATTCCTCCAAGTGCAAGAGAAAAACTCTCGTTATCATCAAGATACAAAGTTATGTAGTTTAGTTAGTGCATTCGTGGACATGTCTTACATTCACAATGTATAGATCGAGTCCATGTATTCCAAACTTGTGTAATAGTTAGATCATGGTGATCATGGTGTGTATAGTTGTTAGATCATGGTGATCATAGGAAGTTTAGTTAGATCGAGGTGATCTTAGTATGTTGGTTATATGGGTCGTGGATGTAGTAGGTGTCTAGGTGAAGTAAAGTTGTGAATCGTAGTGAAGAAGTTATGAATCGTAGTGAAGAAGTAGAGAAGTGAAGTTGTGAAGTGAAGTGAAGTCGTGAAGTGAAGTGAAGTCATGAAATGAAGTGAAGTTGTGTGGTGAAGAGAAGTTATGAATTGTTGTGAAGTTGTGTGGTTAGTTGTGATAGATTAGTTCTAGCTAGATAGAACATCGACATTTGCCTTAGTGTCAAGACAATCGTTGTAAGTTAGTAAGTTCGGCTTTCTCCGCCTAAGGGTGCTTGGTTGATAGTGATTTGATGTAACTCTCGAGTTGGGTACTCGAGGAGTGGAGTAGGGCGAAGAGGTGCTTCGTGATCGAACCACTATAAATCATCGCGTCCGGTTTGCACTTTCTTTTAATTTTTGCTTTACATCTTTATTTACCTTATCGCCTTACATTTATATTTGCATTAGATCTATATGTGTGTTGATTGTTGCTTATATTGTTTGGATGATGATTTTGTCATAGATAGAAGTTAACATTGTGATTGTGCTTATATTTTTATGACATGTTCTAGTGGATATAGATGTATTATTCACACTTATCATATTACATCTAACTTGATGACTAATTTGATACAAAATATTTTAAGTTTTTAAATGGAAACGTATTCACCCCCCCCCCCTACGATTTCTACAATTGGTATTCTACGATTTCCACAAAGCATCAAACGAAAAACATTAACGTGAATCTCAATTCAATTCTCGCCATGGATATGACATCTGGAAAATTGATTATTACTTTTCCTAAAGTAATTTTTTACTTCTAAACGGGGAATACTATATATATATTACTTTGACACACTTTTGACTTTTTATCAATTGACATACAAAGCAAGAATGTTGGTTATGCTTGGAATGGTAACAGGGTTGCCAGAAGACAAAACAAAACTCATGCAGGAAATGGTCTGGTTTAGCAGATTGATGAAAATGATCAGATTGTTCAGCGGGTTCCACGAACTGAGTCAAATTCGGGAAAAGCAAATGTTCAATGCTACAACTGCAATGCAAGAGGTCATTATGCCCGTGATTGTCCAAAACCCAAGGTTCGTGATACAAGGTATTTTAGGGAACATATGTTGTTGGCAATGAAAGATGAAGCAGGAGGAACTCTTAATGCTGAAGAAAATGATTTTATGCTCGACAATGCTTATGGAGATTATACATTGGAAGAACTCACAACTGCAGTCATTATGATGGCACGCATTCAGCCAACATATGACAAAGATGACGATGAGCCAAAATATGATGTTGACGCTGCCAGTGAGGTAAATGCTTAGCAAATTAATCTCATAAGTGGAATGCGTTCCATAGGTGTTCATGAACACACGAATCATGCGAAACTCAAAACTGTTATTAACACATCTGATGATGATCAAATTGATTCTAATATCATATTTTATGATCCGTATGTGGAGAATACTGGTGGAACAAATAAAAATGATTCAAATTCTCATGATTAATATTTTGATATTCAATCCCTGGTATACAATGTTCAAAAAGAAGCTAAAAATCAACAAAGGATGAATAATGAACTGAAAAGGCAAAAAACGTTGCTACAACAGGAACTTGAGACGTGTAAGAAACTAATCAAAACACTTGAAAAGAAACCAGTTCATTTTTCAAAATACAAAGAAGCATATGAAGAATTGGAACGTGAAATACGTGTTGACAAAGACACAATTGATAGAATTTTAAAAGAAAATGATAAGATTGAAGGTGACAATTTTTCAAAATGGAAAATGAGAATGTAATTCGATATGAAACTGAGTTGTCCAAAAAGGGTTTCAAAGAGAGAAAAAACAAGTATCTTGATGATATTCTGGATCTCGAATAAAAACTCAGTTCTTATGATCAGATTGTTTACAAAATGGGATAATCAATTCAAACCATTCATATGCTTGGGAAAAAACCAAACAGAGTTTATGATTCGTTTTTAAAAGCTGGGTTGGTTATCAAAATCTGGAATGTCTCAAGAAAGCCGTTGCAGTTCAACCTAAAATGTATGATGGTGAAATAATTCACAGTACTAAATTAAAAATTGATTCACCTGATTTTGAGGAAACTCTTAAGGACGCGGAAGAAAGTCAATTAAAAATGAAAGATAAAATGATTCAATTGGATTATAAAAAATTAAATGCTCTTTATGATACATTTGTTCCTCAACAAGAAATTCCTATTGAACAAACTTATTTTTCAACTCCTTCTACTTCTAGTGTATATACTGAATCAGATTTACCTTCGAAAAAGATACCAAATGAAAATAAATTGTTACAATTATTTGTAAAACTGGACAATGCCATTAGTGCGTTGCAAACAAATATTGATAAAACTCTTCTAAAAGATAGAGGCGAAAGTCTTTTTTATGATGACCAAGATGAGGTAAGACGATTTTACAAAAATGGGGTACTTTTGATTTCGATTTCATTCTGAAGATGCTCAAATGAAATCAAACAAGAAGTTATCGTAAAAGTGCATGAGATGTTAGATATTTTTGAGAGAATGGAAAAGAAAGTTGAGAAACAATCACAAAAAGATAAAAAATTCAAAATGAAATTGATCGACTTTTGGAAGCATCCTTAACAAGAGAAATCAGGGATTATGTGTTGATCTCTGTTGAGAAAAAGAAAACTAAGATGTTAGTGTGTGAACAAGAAAAAATCTTAAGTGACTTCAAAAATGTCCAAGCCAATCTGCTCAAAAGAATCAAAATTCTTGAAAATGATTTTAAACGATCTCAAGCTTAAAGTATTGATTTTGAATTAAAATTGCAACATCGAAAAGAGAAAATGGCTTGTGATGATTCTTGGAAGTCAGTAATGGCAAAGTTTCATGATGAAAACGTATTGCTAAAAACTCAATTTGAATATGTTGTTTATGAAAGGGAAAATATCAAACGTTTTTTTAATTCAATTAAAAGAACACGGGTTCAACATCAACGTGAAGTCAGTGAGTTAATTGAAAATGTTAATTAAAAGAGATATGCTTATGGTGATGAGCGTTCTCAGAATCAAAATCTTTTGATGATAATTTCTGAACTCAAAGAAAAAATTAAAATAATTGAAAAAGGAAAGAATATGAACACTAAGTTTGAAAAATCTGCTACCTTAGGAAAACTTCTCTGTGTAACACTGTTAAACAACAACAAAGAAGTCAAAGCTAAGAAAGTTTCTAAAACTGAGGTTAAAACATATAGGTCAAAATCAGTCACTTCATATTCTACACCTAAAAACGAGCAACGTCAAAAACATAGTGCGAATGTGATCACAAGAGGAATGTATAAAATCACAAAAACAGAGACACAAACACCGGTTACTAAAACTAACATATCTTCTTCTAATTCCACAGGCGTAACGAGTTCTAATAGTGTTAGAAGACCAGAGTCACTAATTCAAAGAAAAGAGTCTTGCTGAACACTAAGTCTAAGAGCACGTCTACGAATGTCAAGAAGTTTTTAAGTAGTGTTAGTGTAGTTTCCAATAAGCATGAAACATTGAATTCGATTATTTTTTAATCAAACGCAAATGTATTAAAATCAAAGAATGTAAATGCTATTAATGATGGTTCGAATATTGGTTGTGTTTCTTGTGGTAAAGATGTTTTTATGCTTTCTCATGAGAAGTGTGTTGCTTGTTATGCTTTGTCTGTAGATTCTAGAGTAAAAACAACCTTATTCACTTCCCCGTAGTAGCAAAATCTAGGAATTTAGGAGCTACTTCTGTAGTTGCGAAATCTCGGTTTAGTGTTGCTAAAACCTCAAAAGTAACAAATAAGGTTTCTAGTGCATCATCACTATCTCCAGAATTAAGTCAAAGCATGACACTTAGCAATTACATGAAAAACAAAATTACAACAAGTAAAAAGTGGCAGAAACAGTTTGAAAATCAACCAAGTTTCAATTGGTTACCCAAGAGTAAAACTGCACAATCAACACCAGATGTTTCAAAGAGTAGTACTAGCCTTAGAACTAACTTTAAAACATCGGTTACCATTCAGAAATGGGTAGCCAAATAGTTCACTCTTCTATCTGTGTTTATTTCATATGATGCAGGTGATCCAGCTCATCCTTTGGATTGTTGATAGCGGGTGCTCGAAGCACATGACTGGTAATCTGTCACTGCTAAGAAATTTCATTGAAAATTCATAGGAACAATCCGCTTCGGTAATGATCACTTCGCAGCAATTACTAGATATGGAGACTATGTTCAAGGCAATCTCACAATATGTCATGTATACTACGTTGAGGGCCTCATACACAATCTTTTCTCGTTCAAACAATTTTGTGATGGAGATCTTGAAGTTGCCTTTTGGTCAAACACTTGCTATGTTCGGAATTTGGAGGGTGAAGACTTGCTTACTGGTTCTCGTGATTCCAATATCTACACCATCTCTATTTTTGAATTGGCGACTTCTTCTCCAGTTTGCTTAATCTCCAAAGCTACATCAACAAAATCTTGGTTATGGAATCGAAGACTTTCTCATTTAAATTTTAGTACCATTAATTAACTCACGAAAAAAGATCTGGTTGATGGGCTTCCAAAGTTTAAGTATGATAAAGATCACCTATGTTCAGCTTATGAGCAAGAAAGCTACTTTTTTGCCTAAGTTGGTTCCAAGCACAGAATCCACACTTGAATTGATTCATATAGATTTATGTGGACCAATGAGGGTAGAAAGTATCAATGGCAAGCGATATATTCTGGTTATTGTAGATGATTATTCTCGATATACCTAAGTATTTTTCCTTCGCACCAAAGATGAGGCTCCAGATATGATCATCAATTTCATTAATTAGATTCAATGAAATATGAGGACTCAAGTATTAAAAGTTCGGTCTGATAATAGAACTGAGTTCAAGAACGAGAAATTAGGAAAGTTTTATGAAAAATTAGGCATTATACATCATACTTCAATTACTTAAACTCCTCAACAAAATGGTGTTGTTGAACGAAGAAATCGTACACTTGTCGAGGCTACCCGAATAATGCGTATCTTTTCAAAATCTCTAGAATTTCTTTGGGCCGAGGCTATTGTTATTGCTTACTTTACTCAGAATCGTTCTATCGTACACACACGGTACAAAAAACTCCTTAATAGCTAATTAAGGGTCGAAAACCCAATGTTCAATACTTTCATGTGTTCGGATCTTTGTGTTATCCAACAAATGATCATGATGATCTTGGGAAAATGAAACCGAAAGCTGACATTGGGATTTTTATTGGTTACTCTAAGACATCAAGAGGGTTTCGTATCTATAACCGCCGAACTAGAAAAATAATAGAAACCATTCATGTAAAATTTAACGAGCTCACAGCGATGGCTTCTGAATGTAACAATTTAGGACCCGGTTTCAACTGCTTAAATTTTCAAGATTCATCGGAAGACTCGAATTCTATACCGTCAAAAGAAGACTTGGATAATTTGTTCAGACCTGTGTATGAAGAATACTATGCGACGAGAACTCTAAAAGTGTCATATAATTCTGCTGCAAATACTCTTGATAACGAAGACACTCCTTCATCATCTTCAATTGTCGTTGAAGAAAATGAAGCTCCTCAAATAGTAACTTCATCAAAAGAACCAGTTGCTAACGAACCTACAACTCCAGTCTCGAATAAGAATGTCAATGAATCAATTCAATAAGATCTTGCAGCATTTGATGGAAATAATCTCTATAATCCATTTAAAACTCGTGTGTTCGAAGAAGCTGAGTCATCTTCAACATTTTAGGATCCGTCAAATATGCACGAGTTCCATCAAAAACATCGCTCCATTGGTTTATAGACTAAGAATCATCCAATTAAACAAGTGATTGGTGACCCTTCTAAGCCCGTAATGACAAGACGTAGACTCAATAATGACAAGACGTAGACTCAATGCAAGATAAGTTGAATCAGTTCAAGCGTCTTAATGTTTGGGAACTTGTCGAATGTCATGTTGGCAGAAACATAATCGCAGTCAAATGACTTTGGAAAAACAAGACCGATGCTGAAAACACAGTAATTCAAAACAAGTCTCGTTTGGTAGACAAGGGTTATGGTCAAGAAGAGGGTATCAATTTTGAGGAATCTTTTGCACCAGTTGCAAGACTTAAAGCTGTCATAATCTTTATGGCATACGTGGCTCACAAGAACTTTTCTATAGATGGATGTCAATACGGCATTCCTTAATGGACCATTGAAAGAAGAAGTTTTTGTAAGTCATCCCGATGGTTTTGTAGATTTAGACTTTCCTAACCACGTCTATCGTCTTAAGAAAGCTCTGTACGGTCTCAAACAAGCCCCCATAGCATTGTATGATAAGCTTTCATCATTCTTGATTGAACACCATTTCACAAAAGGTATTGTCGATCTGACTTTGTTCACTAGAAGACACGAGGATTACATTTTATTTGTTCAAATCTATGTAGACAACATAATTTTTGGGTCAACAAATCTAGTTTTCTCAAATAGATTTGCAAAGCTTATGAAAGATAATTTTGAAATGTCAATGATGATTGAAATGAAGTTCTTTCTTGGACTTTAGGTTCATTAATCCCCTTGTGAAATCTTCATAAGTCAATCACAATATACTTTGGAAATTCTTAAGAAACATAGGATGGAAAAATGTGATTCTGTTAGTACACCAATGGCTAGTGCCAAAATCTATGCAGTTTTACAAGGTACCCAAGCTTATCAAACTAAATACCATAGTATGATCGGAGACTCATGTATCTCACTGCAAGTCGACCAGATATTGCCTTTGTAACATTTGTATATGCGCGTTATCAGGCACGCCCTACTGAAAACCACCTCAAAGAGGTCAAGCAGATCTTTCGATACCTATGACAAACCATGAGCGGCTAAGCACTCTAAGTGCTGGCCTAACCATGTATTTACTATTGATATGATTATGTTTCTGTTCAATTATGGTTCTGTTAGATATCCTTATAGCCTTTCATTGATCCTTGTGTTTTGGTAGTATAGAGTGTGGCTTAGATCTTGTTAATCCTAATATTAGACTTACCATGTTGAACCTCAGATTAACGGGGTACTAGGGTGGCTTGGTACCTATCCCTAGTGTAGGAATTGACCAAATTACCGTCTTTGCCATAATAAATACTTAAAAAATGCAGGAACTCTTTTAGAGGGGGCTAATAATCGGTTTAGATTATATATTAGTCTTAAGGATAGTTGGGGTTTAACCACTACAAACTTGGATGTCCTGCTCGTGTGATCATAGAGGAATGTGGGATCGCAGAGTAAGTATAGGACAGACCTCAAATGCCAATTCGGGTCTGTCGATATTAGAACCACTAATGGAACATTGCACAGGAAAATGTAATCATAGCATTAGTAACGAAATGGTTAGGCTAGCACACTTTTCTCCCTGAATATTTCTATCAATTTACTTTATTGCTTTTACTTTCCTGTAGTTATTAAAATTAACTTTAAATACATTTTAAAATGTGACATAATCAAACTAAAACTAGTAAACTTTAGCTCTTGGGACGACCTCAGATTTACCAAACTACTGCACTGTATATGACCGGGTTCTCTAGCCGTTAGTGCGTGTGTCTGTAGACGAGTTTTATAAATTTAAAACTTGGCATATATTTAATTAAAACAATTTTATGCATCAAGTTTTTGGCGCTACTGTTGGGGATATAAATTTAGTTTTAGTTTGATTTCTTATTACTAAACATTTCGAAAAATCATAATGGCTGAGGGGGAAATCGATAACCTTACCATGGAGCAGTATCTAGCATTGACTCGAGGGAACCAGGCACCAGGCGTGGTCAAACCTGAAATAGGAGGCAATGTGAATTTTGAGATAAAGAGTCAATTTATGCGTGAATTAAGGGAGGATACCTTTTTCGGAAACAAGAACGACGATGCCCATGAGCATGTGGAGCGATTTTTAGACATCGTCAGCTTATTCAACATTCTCGAAGTATCACATGATGCTGTCATGTTGCGGGTCTTCCTTATTACTCTAACTGGAGCCGCTAAACGATGGGTGGATAGAATTCCTCTAGGAATCATCGATTCCTGGAATCTCCTTAAAAAAGCCTTTATCCAAAGGTACTGTCCACCATCAAAAACAGCCAAGCAGCTTGAAGAAATCCGCAACTTCAAGCAGGAAGGAGACGAGACTTTATACCAAGCCTGGGAACGGTATAATGACCTACTATATAAATGTCCCACTCATGACATCAATAGCCATTAGAAGGTAAACATCTTCTATAATGGTCTTGGAATGAACTGCCAATTGGTTGACTCACAAGGGCCAATTCCTGGCATGACACCTGCTCAAGCATTAACAACAATTCAGACTATGACTGACCACTCCCAAAAGTGGCACGATGGGACATCCAGTAGAAATATAGAAGGTAGTAGTAATTCTGAAGGGATTGATGCTATTGTAAACAAATTAGATAACCTAGGCCGAGATATGAAAAAGCTTAAGGAAAACGTGCATGCTATTCAAGTTGGATGTCAAAACTGCGAAGGAGCTCATCTTGACAAAGACTTCCCTCTCAATGAGGAAGTAAAGAGCGTCGAAAAGGCTAAATATGGCGAGTTCGGACGACCTTCACCTTTCAGTAATGGAGCTAAATACCATGTAGGCCCACCTGGATACTATACACGCATTGACAATCGACCGCCATTTGGTGAAAAGAGGCCAAGCTTGGAGGAGATTATGAACAAACACCTAGAGGAATCAACACGAAGAAGAGCCAAGATGGAAGAATGGGTAAAGAAACTCTAGGAGAATGCCGAGATTAATACTCGAAACCAAAGCGCTTCTCTCAAAAATTTGGAGACCCAAATCGAGCAACTAACAAGGAGTGTACTTAAAAAGCTGCCTCCAACCCCCCAATGAAATAAACAATTTGTTAGGATTAAAAGACTTCAAGATGATTCTTAGAATTACTACTGCTCAGGTATATATTAGTGCTGTCAATCATAACTTAGTGCTGCTAGTAATACTAATGAAAATTATGCTAAGTAGTTAGTACTAGTAGTGTAAAAGTTACTACTGCTAGTTACTACTGTTAGTATATATTACTACTATTAGTAGTAAGTTACTACTGCTAGTAGAAGTTAAGACTGCTTAGAGATGAAGACTAAAAATATAATAAGTAGTTACTACTGCTAATACAAAAGTTAGTACTGCTAGTGTATGTTAGTACTGGTAGAGTAAACTTCTAAGTAGTTAATGCTGGTTGTGCTCAGTTACTACTGCTAAATGATTACAACTGCTGAAAGGTTTATACTGACATAGATAAGATCAAAAGCTTATCAGAGAAGAGATAAAGATTTATTGGAGAACAAGAATACTTACGAAGATAAGTATTAGTTATTTGTAAAGAAGATATGTATAACTTATTTGTTTAAGAGATTATGTTTGTTTATAGAAAAGATCATGATATGTTAGGAAAGTATTATAAGCCTTGTAGGACTACTTGGTATATAAAGTGATGGTCCTCTAGGGATTATGTTAGAGATATTCCATTGATATACGGAATTTGAGATATTCATATGCTTCAAGGTTTGTAACCTAGTACTAGACAGTCAGTACTAGTTTATTGATCTTAATAATATTGAAGCTTTTTGTTACATCTTTGTTCATTCATATTTTACTGTTACATTAATAAATTATTCTAGTATTGAAGAGTAGATTCAGCATTATTCTTTTAATATAATACAAGTTTAGTCCTGGAAATCCACAATAGGAGGTTGTCAATTTCTTAGATGCAGATTGATTTCATGGCAATGCATGAAGCAAACTATAGTTTCCACCTCTACTACTGAAGCAGAGTATGTAGTTGCTGCTAGTTGCTGTGGACAAGTCCTCTGGATTCAAAATCAAATGCTGGATTATGGATACAACTTCATGAATACCAAGATTTTCATTAATAATGAAAGCATAATCTGCATAGTTAAGAATCCAGTGTTTCACTCAAAGACTAAGCACATTGAGATCAGACATCACTTCATTAGGGATTCAAATGAGAAGAAGCTTATTCAAATGATCAATATTCATACATATCACAATGTTGCAGACTTACTCACAAAAGCATTTGATGTTGGCAGATTCCAATATCTGATTGCACGCAGCTAAGGATGAAATTCAAGTTTGTGCTATTAGAGTATCTTACTACTGGTAAGTATCCTTAATGCTGCTAGTTGCTTTTAGTACTGTTGTAAAATTAAAAGAGCTGCATTCCAACCAATCAGGTTTGGGTGAAGGGTCAGGAAATCCCACTAAATCCTAACACACATCCAAAACTGCTTCTCTACCTAAATCATGAACCAATTACTGTTCCATCTTTATCTTAACCCAAAAAGACTCAAAAACTTAGGAAAGCCAAAAAGACCACTGAGATATCTCAGTCTAGTGGACCTATTAACCTTGTAGCAGATGAGACTGTCATTAAGGAGTGGGAAGACAGAATGGAAAGGGTTGCCATTACTGCTTCTAGCTTAGAAGTAGAGTAGGACAGTGGTAACATAAATATGACCCAATCCATGGCAACACTTAATGAGTCTTTTCCTCAAGGAACTGATTCAAGTAGTGGTCCCAGGTGCTAAGATACCATATTAGGGGGTGCAAAAGCTTAAATTAGGTTTGAGGCTGCATCTAAATAGTCCAATGATCCACCTCTCTCAAGAGTTAACACACTTGGAAGTGGGGAGGACAGCATGAAACTAAAGGAATTGATGGAACTTTATACAAAACTGTCTGAATTGTGAGTTCAAAAACAGAAAGAGAGATGTGTGAAACAAAAACAGACAGAGTGATTCAGTGAGAAAAAGAATTGAGAGATAAAGTGAGAATAAAAATAGAAAGAGAGCTTGTGAGAATCAAAATTGATGATGGAAATGCTTTTTGGAACAAAATTGAGGATAAAACTGGTAGCTCAAAAGTTAATACTGCTAGGTATTACTTAGTACTGTTGGGCATTACTTAGTACTGTTAATCTAAACTTAGTACTATTGTGCATTACTTAGTACTGT
>BQNB010157296.1:0-15167 GCA_026074375.1 Tanacetum coccineum | reverse complement strand
AAAATGGAAACCGTATTCATTGCTGTTCAATGCTTCAAATGCTCAACCATGCAGGTAATTCAATTGTTATATCATTACCTGAATCCAGTTAATTTCACTTTTTTATTTATTTAATTTTTGGTTAATTACTTGAAAGTATATTGATGTGATTACATACCAAATTTAAATGATATTCGATGAATTGAATATAGGACTTATCCCAACTATGTGATTGTACTTTATGGATCTTGTCATTAAGTAAATCATAAATAGTTATCCTCAGACTTGAGATACCAGGAAACTGTCATGGATCTAGTGCATTTCTGTAAGGCAATTTAACGCTATACGTAACTGGTAGCTATACGGATTGTTTTCAGAAGTGTTGCAAAATTCATGAGTTTTGCTTGTAGTCAATAAAGGATTTGTTTCCTTCAAATACGTTTTGAAGTTTAATACAGCTGGGCCCCTCGTGGGATTGGTAAGATGTATGTGTGGCCACACCCAAGATTTTCTAGAATATGTTCAGAAGATTTGGTAATCTTGCTCAATCAGATAAACGAGAAACAGAATCAGTTAATTAAGGAATGACTAAGATCCATATCCTTATTAACATTGTATTAGAAACAAAAGGATAATAATAATGATGAATCATTAAAAGGTTTTTCCAGGAGACCTTACTTGAGATCGTACTAGAGGCATCGGCGTGTAACTAGACGCTAACCGATGTGATCACACTATTAAAATATGTCCAAGTGGGAGCTGTTAGTTTATGGACGATAAATTAATAGATGTGTGTTAGGATCGAACTCAAGATCACGGGATTGCACTCACTACGAGTTAACAATTAATAAATAATATATTTGTTAATTTTACACGTAAACGTTTAACGGTCGTTAAGTATTTAACGGAAAAGACTAACGACCATAAGGACAAGGACATGTACATAATAACATAATTGATGTTACATAATGTTACATAATTATTGTTACTTAATGTTACATAATGTTACATAATTATGTTACATAATTAAGAATTGATGGTACATAATTGATATTAATGAATAGATGTTACATTAGGGAAAGGGAGCCTATATAAACACCTACATGGAGATGTGAAAAGGGTACACACAATAATCCCTAAAAACTCTATCACTATTCTTGTCCTTCATTCGGCTCCATAACCTTGGGTTGATCGGATCGAATCATTCGGTTAAACGCTACGTGTTATCAAGCTAGTAATTGGTTAACTCGATACATAGCGTGTGTACAAGATCGTGATACAATCTTTCTTTAGATTGTTCTTGGATTGTTTTCGTATAAACCCAAATTAGGGTTCCTGGAAATAATCGCTAAGCAATTTGATTCTTGTTCGGGCTAGAATCAAAAGGTATGTAACCCTAATTCGGTTAATTATTCAAGCATGTTATTTGATCCTTTATTTGCTTCCGCTATTCTATGCTTTGATGTTATGATTTAATATAATTGTTATGAAAGTATAAAAACCATCACAACCAGGCGAGGTCAAGGAAGATGCACCAAAGAAAGCGCTAGATGACATGTGAAGGAATCCGAGGTAAATAGTTTTACATTTTGTGAACAATAGTACCAAACTACTATGACGAGACATGTTATGGGAAGCGGTTTGAGCAAAATGCCAAACAACAAATAATAATCTGTTTGTGTCACATCCAAATGCCCCCATCTTTGTAAGGTTATTTACTTTTCTAATTAGCTATCAATCCTATCTTTGTATTATAAATATAATTATAGATCTACTTATCTGGTTTAGTAATTGTGACTTATGAGAATGTTTGGATGTTTGGGATTGGCTTATTAAAACTACTAGCGGTTGAGCTACATTAGTTGTTTTGAATAATATGTGGAGTAATGCAATTAAGCAGTTTTGATTATTTGGTTTTTGTATCTGATACAATAAATAAGCAATTTCCAAGATGTTTGAGATTAAGATTTGAAACTACTTATTTGATTATTTGTTGAGCTAAGTTAGCTCTTTTGAATGAGCACTTTTAGTTTGAAAAGCAATACACAGTCTTATTAAGCAACAGTACAAACTATCCTAATAATGCTAGGCGATTTTGCTGTAATATTGTGTACTTTAGGGGCTGTTTTGGAGTGATAAGATTATTAGTACTGATCAAGTTACTATCGGAGTGATTATAAATAGTCCTTTTTAGACCCTAATCACGTGGCACACAATTTGCATATCCATTTAGGCTTATGTAATCTTTTAGTTATAATTTTACTAATTTGAATCCCTTTTTTCAGAGGGGTGAAGCTAAGTTATTGACAGAAGATTGGGAGGGAGTAGTAGCAGATATGAGGGCTTCAAAAGAAAACCACCTCAGGTTAGTCGCAATAATTTATTTATAGTAGATAATATTTTTTATATTTACATATTTGTAACTATTGACATGCCATTTTAAAGGGATATGAGCGTTCGGGAAGGACTTATGAAAGCTGCGAAAGCTTTGAAATTAAGCCAACAAAAGGATTGGCACAAGATTTTAAGTATTTCAAAGATTGGATCCATTGCAGAGATAAACGGGCTTATAGAAATCTAGCATTACTATGGCGCCCAGATAAGATGTAGACAATAGAGAAGAAACAGAGAATAAATTCAAAGAAATATAGCTATTGCATATGAGGTCTTTTCTTTACCTTTTTTTATATAGGTGACAAGATGGGTTGGTCGGGTTATAAGTCAAACATGTGATTTCGCACGGACAGGTTAGGTAACACTGTTTCTAAAACAAATTCTTCAAGCAAATAGTGTCAAATATGAGTATATTTTTCCAGTAGTGTTTTAAAATTGTAAATATAACAATAAAGGATGATTTTTGCATATAGAAAAGTGTTGGGTTACTCTTGTTTTTAGCTATTTTACCCGTTTCACCAATACCATAATCTAAATGACCCATTCACAAGTTTGTGAAGAGGCGGACAAGCTTGTGGAGCTTATAGACGAGAGCTTGACCTGCTAGAATTAACTAAAGAGCTTCATGATAGATGTAAGTTTCCTAACATTATCTTTATCACAGATAGTGGAACATCCTAAATGGACCGACCATTGATGAAGGTAATATTACCACTTTAGTATATATTTGAAAAAAAAATATTGCACCAAATCGAACCAAGAAACAGACCAAGAAACGGTTAAACGCACAACATGGTTAACGTTTGGTCTGAAAAAGTTTCTAGTATGTATAATGTTGTCTGAATACCAAGTGTCTGTTTTGTTTCGTTAATGCATTGTATGTATTGTTTTAATCATTATTCTTATTTCATACAACATACAGGTTGCTAGTATCCTACTATGCGCATGCATCATGCCAAATATAATAAACTTACTTCGTCTTTATTCATATCGTATGTACCCTATTTCACCATTTTACTTTTATGTCCAAGGAATGACCTCTATATAAGCAGACCTGCACAAGTATGGGTTGACCCCTAAAGGGAATAGCATAGTTTTATATATTCATGACATCAAATAACGTTACTTTATTATATCATTTATCCCATCTGTTTTGCCAACTTTTATATAATTTAATTGCAACAACATCTTATTCAGTGATGAGTACATAATTGCTATAACGTATGATAATGCAGTAATTCATAATGTTTGTGAAGAAATAGCTAAAAGGCGCATAATTTGGAGCTAAACAAAAATATTTGAAGAGTTTTTTGATTTCTACCATACCCTATCCAACAAAAAGAGATACGGCGTATCCAGCGCCAAGACTTCACAGAAAACGCGTTTGACCTATTCTCAAAATACGCGTATTCCTTCCCCCCCCCCCCCCCCCCCCCCCCCAAAAAACCCCCCCCCCCCCCCCCCCCCCCCCCCCCCCCCCCCCCACCAACAACACCCCCCCCCCCCCCCCCCCCCCCCCCCCCCCCCCCCCCCCCCCCCCCCCCCCCCCCCCCCCCCCCCCACACCCCCCCCCCCCCCCCCCCCCCCCCCTTCTACAACGCCGATCCAGAAATAACTATTTCGAATATACAGTAAATAAATAAATTGGGATGATTTCACTGAATGATTGAGACGTAGCGCCTCTGCTAAGGTACAACTAATACGCCGTTCGACCTACCAATACGCGTAACATCTTTTTTCAGACACTATAATATAGACTCAAAAACAAGTTTCAGTGTGCAAGAGCAATTCTTGATACCATCACTCAAAAAAGACGAATTTTAGAAGAGAAGATCAAACCACCAATGTCAAGCTTGATCAAGATTCCATAGAAGACATCGTTAAGTTTACACTCTTAATCGTTAGATTTAATTGTTTGATACGCTTGTATAAATACAATGATTGTGGCTATATACCCCTCGGGAATTTGCCATCCTAATGAAAGTTCAATTTTGTTGTATAAAATCGATTCTTAATTAATCATTGATTGTTTAATTATGTTTATCATCTCATACTTGTTTATGTGTTTAAATATGCGACCTATCATTCAACTGGGTTTAGTGATACCTAAAACGTAATCTAGATACCGAGATAGCTCTCCATATCGTTTTTTATATTCTGGACCAATAGGACCACAAATAACATTCTGTCTTTGTCTTTGAATTATGAGCTTAGTTGGGACCGTAGGTGAACCCTTTTATGTTTGCAACAATCATGCTCTTAATTAACTGATAAAGAATTTGAATATGACTTCATGATATAAAACGACTCCTCAAACAATAAGTGGGTAAAGTCCCGTTAGGCTAGTTTTAACAGATCACCACGGCTTTGATTCCCTAAATAGATTATAAATAAACTAAAGGATTCTTTAATGCGGATTGCGTTTAATTGTGACCGAATAATCGTGTCTAGTCTTAGGATGATGAACCCGCCTAAGTCGTAAGAATTTATATGCACTTCGAGATAAGTAAATACATTGCACAAACCAAACAAACCACATTAACCGATTTAATAAGCTAAACAGTTTCATATCACGTTGGCTGTACCGCTTTCTATTCTATCTTTAATTTTTTTTCTTTTATTTGTATTGTGTCCTCAATGATATTTGTCATCACCAACCCTGTGCCGTCTCCGCAGGCTGAAAACCTCTCATTATCATTAGTCAAGTAAATATCATATATTAACCATAAAATGAGACAATTAGAACTAATTAAAAAATTAATAGAATGTGAGATTAATGTTTTCACGTTTCTTTTAGGTGCTTCGAAACCCTACTTACCGCGAAACCTCCTCCCATCGTAGTGACACTACCCGTTAAACGGTGTTACTGTTTTAGGTTGTCAGGGGCTCAAAATATAAATAAAAAACTATGATAATCACATAATTGACCCTACACGACACACATCAAGTTTTTGGCGCTGTTGCCGGGAATGAACCTTAATTAAAACCTTATGCTTATTATATTTCTCACATCATATAATTAGTTTAGTTTAGTTGACCATCGAATTATTTAAATTCTAGTGTATTTAATCGCATTGAGTGTGTTTAAATTGTTTTTTAAATTCCAAGCATTTAAGGTTTTAAACATAGTATTTTGCGTTTGGGACTATCACCTGAAACGCCGTATCCACCGTTTGATAAGACACGTATCTAACCTTCTCTCAGACCGTGCAGTATCGAGAGTTTTTACAGTCTAAACCAACGTACTAGCTCTCCAAACAATTACGTGTAATCCTGTAACTCAATATGGCGTACTGGCATTCAACAGACCTATACGGCGTATTCACATTAACTAGATACGGCGTATATGTCGATTGATACAATAGCAATTCGATGATCACTTAATCTTCTATATCCTACTAACAATTTCCTCTATTTTTTAAGAAAGTGGTGATCACTAGTAACAACTCAGGATGATACCAAGTTGTGATGACACAAGGAATGAGAATAGAGAACATACTAACTCACGGGTGATCACAACTTCCGAACTACACACACACACACGGTGGAATGAATTATTTGAAAATATTGCAAGACAACGCCTTCAATGACATGGATGGAGGGGACATTATTGACCACATTGCAAGGGTGCTCGAAAATAACGATGGATTACTTATACCTAATTGAAAAAAATGAACTACGATTACACGTCTTCTCAAAATCATTCAGTAGAGATGCCGTGACATGGTTGAACAACGAAATAAATGTAACAACTATTACCTAGAGTGAACTGAACGATAATTTTTTCATAAATTTATTAACCCTTGTCTCATACCTGCAGATAGCAAACCCCTGCTGACCTGAACATCAAACGATTACTTTGAATTTATATATGCTGGTATCAAAACTATGACGAACTATTGGTAGATGCAAAAAATACGCAAAACTAGGTATGGGAATTTACGTGAAGTGAACGTACTAAATGGAACGCTGCCGACCTCAGACGAATACAAAGAAACCATGCAAAAAGACATGTTCGGATACATTTTATAAACCCTATTTAGACGCACAGGAAGCAAAAGACATCTACGAAATTTATAATGGGAATTTTTTTCTATACAACCCCGGCTCACCGCGACATCGACAACCCCAGACGAATTAGTGCAGAACCGAAGAATTCACATGGAACGACATCGATAGGCAAGTGAAGAAGAATTTGGTTACTGTAAGTCCAAGCAGAAATTAATACTGTTAAAATAACTTCCCTGGCACATGTCTTGAAATCTACACATACTCTTTCAACAGAAAGGATCACGGGAGGGAGGTTAACGTGGACTAGAATAAATGGAGAAAATAAAAAAGGCCGAACTTTAAGACTACTAAAACAAAAAGTGTTCCCGGAACATCCAGATCATTCTTAATTGTTTATCGCATTTTTAATTGTTTGTTGCACAAGTCTGTCTCCCAGACACTCTCATACGGCGTATCGAAACCCTCTGGAACGGCTTAAAACAAAACCCTCAGATACGGTGTTGTCGTTATCAGTTTTAAAACTTAATATTTAATTTCCAGTATTTAATTGTTTTTACAGGAACCATACGGCGTATCCTAAGGTTTGGGATATGGCGTATTGATCCCTGTATAGTCGTGTGTTTAATTGTTTTCTCGTACCATTGTAGCGAGATAGAAATCGCACTTGTCTTCTAATCTTTTATGTAGGACCTTGCTGAAACTATGATATGGCTATATTTCTTAAAAAGAACATGTTTGAACTTATCCAGGGCAAAAAAAAAAAAAAGCGCTGAATGCCTAGTCAACACACATTTGTTGCTCAAGACTCATCTTGTTAGAATTATCATGAGCAAAACACCAGGGATTTTTCTGTTCTAATTCTATTTTCCTTATAATTTTGATTGTGTCATCTATATAATTGAGGACTTGTAGAACAAGTACGAAGTGAAGATAGAACGTACTTGTCTTCTTTTTACAAAACAACATGCAAAAGTGCTTAAACGGCCAAATTTTTGAAAAAATTTCAGCATGACTTTGTAAAAAATCACTAGTTACATTACCTAGCCACTATAACCCTTGATACTTTATTATGAGAATTACGCCTATCCTGTTCGCTAACTGTTTACTTAAAATTTCCACAAATAATGAGTGGTGTCGTGAGTAGTGGACTTAGAACTTTGGCCTGGTATATCACTGAGACGCACAATGAATATATTATGATTTTAGATGGAGACATGTTCAACTGGTAAAATGATAGATTAAGCCAATAGACTACATGTCGTAAAATTAACTACCGACACTGGGTTAGTGATCTCCGTAAACCTTTGGTTTAACACTCCATTTTAAGTAAATTCCCTAAACAACCTGTTGACTCCATTCCTTTCTTTTTCTACACCATATTATATGTTTCGTTACACCTTTGCACCTTAGCCTACCGTGTAGATTAAGCCTATTCTTATCAATGTTGCTAGTTGCTTTCGTGTAAAGTTTTGTATTTCCTGTGTCAAAGTGAAATTTTTCTATCTCTGTAATGGTCGGGAAATTGCACAATGCAATGGGAAAAATATGTAGCTCGTAAGTTTCGCTACTTTTGCAATTATGAATTATGTCCGAAGAAGAAGTGTTACAAGGAAAAGATTATCCGGGCGAATTATGATAGTGAAGACGGTGAAATCACACCGAGATTTATGATGTATTAAAAAAAGGAAGAAAAATAGTCGGTTCAAAAGAAGTTTATACCGAAGGAATTACTTGGAAGGATCGATTATTCGTTGATACGTTACAAAAATCAACGATGTAAAGTCTTGTAAAAAGTGGCCGATATCACCACTTATTCTGTAAAAGTATGTAAAGAGCGGGATGTAAGGGAAGTTGACCGTTATGGGAATGCCAACTTAGGTTGTCTTTGTCATTTCTGTGATCGAGGCATTTGTCTATATGTTCGAGTCTTTGTCATGGAACGGTCAGGGGAAAGTTACTAGCAACCATACCTTATTTGTTGGCTTAGTCTATTTGTTTCGTGAATTTTGTTTAACACACATTTTTCTTCCCTTTCCAAACAACTAACCTTAATGTCTACTCGAACGAGGACTTGTTAGAGCATGAATGTCTATTCCATCGTTATGGCCATGTATGCATGTCTCAGCTGCCTTGTTGGATGACGACTTTCGGTGAAAGTTAGAAGCTCCCTACCCGATCTCATTCTTCATCCTAACCGCTGGTTAAACATGAACAGGGATGTGTTCGGATTGTATGTTTCTATTCCGTCGTTACGGACGTGTATTTACGATGCATCTGCCTTGTTGGTGTGGTACTTAAGGTGAAAGACTGTTGAATGATCAACCCTAAGCCTTCTTAACCCAATTTATTTTTTGACTTGTTACTCCTTAGCTTTAGCGATGGAGATGTGTATCCTTGCCAAGCTTATGATTCGAAGCTAATCACGACCGAGCAATTGTGCGTACCAATTAAATGTTGCACCCTAGATTAGTTGAGTGATCTGAGTATTTTCATTTCCATATTTCGTGAGGAGCTTAGTTATATACAGGTGATTAGGACAAAACAATGCTTAAACAGAAAATCCTCAACTTCGGTTGGGATACATTTTCATAAACTAAAACTTTTTCTAAGGTCTACTTGAGGACAAGTAGGATTCAAGTGGGGGGATATTGGAGAATTAGAACGTACTTGTCTTCTTTTTTACAAAATAACATGCAAAGTGCTTAAAACGGCCAAATTTCAAAAAAATTCAGCATGACTTTTGTAAAAATCACTAGTTACATTACCTAGAGCATTATAACCCTTGATACATATTATAAGAATTAAGCCTATCATGTTTCTAACTATTTACTTAAAATTCCACAAATCATAAGTGTGTCGGTGATGTAGTGGACTTTAGAACTTGGCCTGGTATATCACTCGAGACTGCAATGTTTAGTACTATGGATTTAGATGGAGGAACATGTTCAACTGATAAATTTCTAGGATTAAACCAAATAGCCTACATGTCGTAAAATTAACTAACTACACTGGTTAGTTAGCTCCTGTATAACCCTTTGTTTACTCTCATTTTTAGAGTAAGATTCCCTAGAACAACCTGTTGAGCCATTCCTTTCTTTTTCTACACCATATTATATGTTTCGTTACACCTTTGCACCTTAGCCTACCGTGTAGATTAAGTCTATTCTTATCAATGTTGCTAGTTGCTTTCGTGTAAAGTTTTGTATTTCCTGTGTCAAAGTGAAATTTTTCTATCTTTGTAATGGTCGGGAAATTGCACAATGCAATGGGAAAAATATGTAGCTCGTAAGTTTCGCTACTTTCACAATTATGAATTATGTCCGAAGAAGAAGTGTTACAAGGAAAATATTATCCGGACGAATTATGATAGTGAAGACGGTGAAATCACACCGAGATTTATGATGTATTAAAAAAAGGAAGAAAAATAGTCGGTTCAAAAAAAGTTTATACCGAAGGAATTACTTGGAAGGATCGATTCTTCGTTGATACGTTACAAAAATCAACGATGTAAAGTCTTGTAAAAAGTGGTCGATATCACCACTTATTCTGTAAAAAGTATGTAAAGAGCGGGATGTAAGGGAAGTTGACCGTTATGGGAACGCCAACTTAGGTTGTCGTTGTCATTTCTATGATCGAGGCGTTTTGTCTATATGTTCGAGTCTTTATCATGGAACAGTCGGAGAAAGTTACTAGCAACCGTACCTTATTTGTTGGCTTTAATCAATTTGTTTCGTAAATTTTATTTAACACCCATTTACTTCCCTTTCCTAGCAACTAACCTTAAGATCTACTTGAACGAGGATGTGTTCGGGCATGCATGTCTATTCCGTCGTTACGTCCATGTATGCGTGCCTCAGCTACCTTGTTGGATGATGACTTTCAGTGAAAGTTAAAAGCTCCCTACCCTATATTGTTCTTCATCCTAATCGATGGTTAAACACGAACGCGGATGTGATCGAGTTGTATATGTCTATTCCATCGTTACGGCCGTGTATGTACGATTCAGCTGCCTTGTTGGTGTGGTACTTATGGTGAAAGAGTGTTGAATGATTAACCCTAAGCCTTCTTAACCCAATTTATCTTTTGACTTGTTCCTTCTTAGCTCTAGTAGTGGAGATGTATATCCTTGCCAAGCTTATGATACGAAACTAATCACGACCGAGCAATTAAGCGTACCAATTAAATGTTGCACCCTAGATTAGTTGAGTGATCTGGGTATTTTCATTTCCATATTTCGCGAGGAGCTTGGTTATGTACAGGTGATTAGAACAAAACGATGCTTAAACGAAAAAAAATCCTTAACTTCGGTAGGAATACATTTTCAAAACTTTTCTAAAGTCTACTTGAGGACAAGTAGGATTCAAGTGGGGGATATTTGATGACATCAAATAACGTCACTTTATAATATCATTTATCCCATCTGTTTTCCCACTTTTATATAATTATTGTATGATTTGGTACTTAATTGCTTTAAAGTTTATAAATGCAGTAATTCAAGAGTGTTTTGTGAAGATAAGCTAAAAGGCGCATAATTTGGAGCTAAAACGAAGACATTTGAAGATTGCTGATTTTTTGACCAATACACCGTATCTAGCAAAAGAGATACGGCGTATCAGCGCTTCAACTTCATAAGAAAACGCGTTTGACTAATTCCCAATACGGCGTATCACTCTGCTTCCATACGTCGTATCCACGAAGATAACTATTTGAAGATACGGTAATAAAAGTAAATTAGGAATGATATCACTGATTGATTGAGAACGTAGCGCGTACTCTAAGGAATTCAGCCATATACACCGTATTGGCCTAGCCAGATATGGTGTATCGAGTCTTTTTCAGACACTATAAATAGAAGACTCAAAACGAGTTTTCAGTGTGCAATATCATATTCTTTATACCATACTCATTGAAGACGAATTTTAGAAGAGAAGAACATCCACCAAGGTCAAGCATTGATCACAAATCCATAGAAGACACCGTGTAATTTCTTTACTCTTGTAATCATTTAAGTTTTGGTATCGTTCGGTAAAACGTTTAGTTTACCTTGTTTGTTTGATTACGCTTGTATAATTACAATGGTTGTGGGCTAATACCCTCGGGTATTAGCCATCTTAATGAAAGTTTAATGTTTGGTTTGTTTTAAAATCGATTCTCTTAATTTATCGTTGAAAGTTTTATTATGTTTATCACATGATACTTGTCTATGTGTTTGAATATGCGACCTATCATTCAACTGGGTCTAGTTACGCCTATCAAGTGAGCTAGATACTGGGATAGCTCTCCATATCGTGTTTTATATTACTGGACCAATAAGATCACAAATAACCTTCTATCTTTGTCTTTAAATTAAGAGCTTAGTTGAACCGGCAGGTGACCCGTAATGTTTCAACATGTATGTTCTTGAATAATTGATAAAGATTTAAACAGTGAACTACCAGTATATAAAATACCGTTAAACAGTAAGCGGGTAAAATCCCGATGAGCTAGGGTTTATCAAAATCACCATTGCTTTAATCCATAGATAGATTATAATTAAACTAAAAGGATGCATATGCGGATACGTTAATTGTGATAAGATTCAACGTGTTTAGGTCTTAGGATGATGTCCCGCCTAAGTATTAAGAATGATATGGCTCTTCGCGATAAGAAATCATTGCACTAAATAAACAAACCAGCATTTAATCATATTTAATATGGCTAATACAGTTTTCTATTATTTGGCTTGTACCGCTCTTTTATCTTCTGATTATTGTCACCATAAAACCTGTACCAGTCTCTCAGGATGAAAACCCCCCAAATCATCGTTAGAAGCGTATATATCATAGGTTTTACTCGAATAAGATTTGATCGAGTCATGCATGTCTATTCCGTCGTTACGGCCATGTATGCGTGATTCAGTTGCCTTGGTTTATTACTTTTGGTGAAAGTTAGTAGATTCATACCCTATATCATTCTTCATCCTAACCCTTGGTTAAACTCGAATGAGGATGTGATCGAACACATATGTCTATTCCGTCGTTACAGCCATGTATGTGTGATTCAGCTGCCTTATTGGTGTGGTACTTTTGGTGAAAGATTGTTAGAATGATCAACCCTAAACCTTATAATAAAAAACCTATTTTACCTTTATAAACTTGTTACTCCTTAGCTCTAGTGGTAGAGATATGTATCCTTGCCAAGCCTATGATAGAATACTTCTTACGACCGAGAAATTGAGCGAATTAGTTACATGTTACCACATAGATTAGTTGAGTGATTTGAGTGTTTTCATCTACCTATTTCATGAGGTGTTTGGTTGTGTACTTGTAATAGATCAAATAAATGCTTAAACGGAAAAATCCTTAGGGATACATTTTCATAAACTTCTAAAGGCTACTTGAGGACAAGTAGGATTTAAGTGGGGGGATATTTGATGACATCAAATAACGTTTCTTTTATAGCATTATTTATCCCATGTAAATAACCCATTTTGTATAATTATTACAAAGAATTGTTACTTGATCGTTTGTAGTTGAGAATTGTAGTAATTATGGAGTACTTGGTGAAGATTAGCAAAAAGACACGCATTCTGGAGCTTAAACGAAGACATTTGAAGATTAATGTTCTTACACCTTATACACCGTATCCATCAAGGAACATACGACGTATCTGTGCCTGCACTTCACTAAAGACCACAAAGGAACAAGGATCAATACGCCATATCCAAAGAAGTCTATACGCCGTATTCAAGATATAGTAATAAAATATTCTGGAAGATATCGATTGGGGTCCCTACTCCAAGAAATCCCCGATACGCCGTATTGACCTCAGTCAATATGCCGTATCGACCGAATTCCAAACCTTATAAATAGAAAACCTAAAAAACGGGTTTTTGGTGTGCTAAATCATATTTTCGATACCTTAACCATAAAGGTCGATTTTAAAAGAGAAGAAGAGCAGAAGAAGTCGAGCATAGCAATTAATTCCTTAGGAAACAACTTGTAATCTCCTATACTCTTGTAATCATTCAGTTTTTGGTATCATTCGTTAACTCTGTTAGTTTACCTTGGCTAAATTATTACTCTTGTATTGATTATGACGTTTGAAGGCTTATTATGAAGATTTAAATGTTTGGTTTTGTTTATCTCGATTGCTTAATTTGTCGTTGATTGCTTGTTTATGTTTATCAGTTTATACTTGTTTACGTGCTTTTGTATGCGACCCATCATTCAACTGGATCTAGTGATATGGACCAAGTAATCTAGATGCCGGGATGGCTCTCCATATAGTGATTTATACATCTAGACTAATAGGATCACGAATAATAACCTATCTTTGCCCTTATAATGCGAGCTTGGTTGGACTAGCAGTTAAACCTTTAGATCAATGAGTACATTCTCAATTAATTAGTAAAGACTTGGTTAGTGTACTACTAGTGTATGAATTGCCTTTAAGCAGTAAGTGGATAAAGTCTCTATGAGCTAGGGTTTAATTGTGACAGAATTCTTCGTATCCGCAAATAAGGATGATTTAAGCGGATACGTTTAATTGTGACAGAATTCTTCGTATCTAGATCTTAGGAAGCAGTAACGCCTAAGTCTTAAGAATGATATGCCGCCTCGAGATAAGTAATCAATGCACCAAATAAACAAACCAATGTTCTAATTGGATTAATAATGGTTAATATAGTTTTCTTATATTTGGCTAGACCGCTCTTTTATCTTCTGTTAATTCACTTTTGTGTGTTATTGTGTCTTAAGTTGATTTAAGTCACCACAAAACCCGCTCCAGTCTCTCAGGCTAAAACCCCCTTATCCGTTAGATTTAGGATTAACATAGGTTTAGCATAGGTTTAACATAGAATAGAATTAACTTAGTTTAGATAACCAAAATTTTAATAAATTGAAAGATTATTTCTCGCTCTTAGTGATCGACACCCTACTTACCACGAAACTCCCATCTGACCAGGTACACCGCCCGTTAAAGTGTTGTTTTTGGTAAAGTCAGCAAAATATAAATTTAAAACTTGAAACATAAATTACAACCACATAATGACACATCAGCACCTTATAAACTATTTACTACTATCTTACCAAATATATGGTGTCGTTATAAAAACTACCCTGCTTTCGTCTTTACGAACCGTTTTGATACCTTATAAACTATACTGTTCATACCATCTGAAACTTTTAAACATAACACTAGTTTGACGAAAAGAGCATTTCATTGTTAGTTCCTAAATTATGCATAGCCTGATCGCCTATGTATAATTCAGGAAGGACCATGCTACGCTGAGAGTAGTCACCTTAAAATTTTTGTCAATTTATCTTTACTTTCCAATTCTATTTTCTTTTCTCTCCTTTATAATCTCAACAGGATTTCATCGTATTCATGTTTTACTGATATTTTGCATTCGTATTCATGAGTTGTGACTGTCATGTGTATCCGTATTAGTAAGCGCCATAACTAAGTAGATTTTTCTCAACCGTATCATATAGAGACACACTACCCTTAGCCGAGAGACCAAATTACGCTACTTGTAGTCATGATGACCATGGATTGTAAGATTTTAGAAGGTAATGGACTTATCCTTTTAATTGGATTGGAATCAAGAAAAGCTCGGAGAGATTGCTACACCATCAATTTCTAATGGTCATGGAGTTGAGGCTAAAGACACAATCGTAGCAAGTACCTAGAACCTAGCCTGTAACACCCCTATTTTCATATATCTCAGCGGAAGGGTCATTTGGAGTGCTACGTCATAATATAACAACTCAAGCATAGAAAACGACTCGAAAAGAGAC
>BQNB010157295.1:0-15167 GCA_026074375.1 Tanacetum coccineum | reverse complement strand
GTATTATAAGGATGGTGCTCACACAAGAATATTGCGGAGGCCAAGGTACGTTTTTACTCTGTTAAAATCTTTATAAAATTGGACCCCATAAATAAATACGACGTATCATGAGAACACCTATACGCCGTATCAACCATTCTTAACTTACTTTGACTAAGTCAAACGATAATGTTCAATACGGCGTATTGGACACTTCCCAATACGGCGTATTCAACGTGGGTATAAAAACCCAGCTAATACGCCGGATTCACTTTCACGCACACTTTTCACTCACATTTTAAAAACAAATTTACCGCGCCTCTTTGATCTCGAATCACCTTCCCTAGTTTGTTTATATCTCTCGATCCTAATCATAAGGTATGTTTGCTCAACTCTCTATTTTTTTTTCAAAATAGAATTAGGGTTAGGGTTTGATTTAGATTTAGGATTTGTGTTTTTGCCGTATGACTATTATATGCCCCCATTTGAGTGAGTTTAAAGATGAATTTAGCATTGTTAAAGTAGTGGGTCAAACGGGTAGAAATAGGGGAAAACCCATTCTTTTTTTTGCTCTAGTGATACGATACGGCGTATTCATTTGTATCAAAAATTTTCCCCAAATATCAGAACCTATACGACGTATTCGTTATTCTAGATATGGCGTATAGGTAGCTTTTCAAAAAAGCCTCAGTGTAATCCCTTTAATATGGCGTATTCACTTACCCATACGCCGTATAATCATGATTAATCTCCATACGGCGTATCTAATCTACCTTATACGATGTATCTACCCTAGGAACAGAATGGTTAAAAGAATTTTTATCTGTGTACCAACTCGATATTTCTTGCAGATACCACACCATGACCTGAGGCATCCATGGATCAGATACCAGGTCGAGGGATATGACGAGGGGATTATACACAGCTACGAGTATAGGCTCGAGACGATATGGGGTGGTCGGTTAACCGGGTGCATGTTTTAGATTTTGCTGGATTGACCAATGGTATGAGATAGACTCTGGGTGATAGGTTGAGTATGGTATATACTGGGGATGATGGGCAGGCATTGTTTACTAGTCACGCATGAAGGAGGTTGTTTGAGGTCAGGGGACTATTGGTTAGAGAGTTTATCTTGAAGTTTTTGAGTACTTGTAGGGTGAGTGATACTGAGATGGGGCTTGATGTTGTTGATATACTATGTTTTCAGCTCGGTGGAGCTAGACGCAGGATGACATGGAGACAGTTTATTCTGGCGTTGGGATTACACACCGAGGAGGAGATGGTAGAGGCTGGGTTTGGAGTATACTGGTCTGGTAGTGAGAGAGTGATCCCCGACAATGGGGATCTTAGGGATTATTGGATAGAGATATCGTCTAACAGGGAGTTCTTGGGACCCGCCCCCTCTTATGTTTTCATTCAAGACCTTGTAAGGAGACTATGCCACAAGATGATAGCTTGCGATATTTCTGGCAGGGGGCAGGCACTTAAGAAGGTGACTGGTGTCGATCTCTTCTATCTCCGCAGCATGGATCGAGGGACTGCTAACGTCCTGTATCTATTAGTGCAGTATCTGTTTAGGCATGCTGAGAGGAGGAAGAGTGGAGCTAGGCTGTCGGAAGGTTACTTCATTAGGCGTCTGGCAGCTCATTTTGGATTGGTAAGTAATAAGGGTTTGAGAGGTTTGTCAGTGGTTTCAGTGAGCTCCCGTTGATTGATCTACATGAGCTTGGGAGGCTCAACATCTGTTTGAGATTTGGCGATACATGGGCTTGGGTAGCCCGAGACTAGAGAGGCAGCAGGATGTTGCGGTTGGTGCCCTTGGAGCCGCTGAGGATACTCCTGCAGCTGATGAGGGTGCTCAGGCTGTTCCATCACCCGTGCAGGCACCTCAGCCGCTGCCACCCTCTCCTCAGCACCGGACTATGTCAAAGAGGATTGATAGGCTCGAGGAGGAGATGCGCGAGTTACGGCAAAGTGTTGTAGGCTTGCGAGGAGTTGTTGAGAGCTCTATTACCGAGCAGACCAGAGTCTCCACCTGGATGATCAGTTGTATGACACAGCTTATGAATGCCAATGGCCGTACTTATCAGGCATTTAATAGCACCCTTGCTGGTATCTCACGGCTGTCTTGCCAGAGGCGTGTCAGACCTATGACAAGCGATGTCAGCACCTCCACAACTTCTCACATTGATGACCAGCCCGACCCTTGATCTATCCCGTTTACTCTCTTATTATCTTTTGTGGACTTGTATTGTACATTGATTACTGATATATATTACGATATGATTTTGGTTTGCGTGTGTGTGATAGAATCAAGTCTGGCAGTAAGTTTAGCAACATAGCTCATTGATTGATTACAAGCTCAAGATTTCAAAACCTTTGCATAAAAAATCTATTGACATGTGAGAAGAAGAAGAATAAAGAGGAAAGAAAAAGTCGAACTTAATGACTGACTGAAACAAAAGTGCTTCCCGAGAGACAACCTGGTCATTTTTAATTATTTGTCACATTTCTAATTGTTTGCACGAGTCTATCTTCCCAGACACTCCATACGGCGTATCAAACCTCTCTGGATACGGCGTATGGATGTGTCTGGACGTTATCAGTCTGTAATTTAATTTCTAGTACTTTAAAACTATTTTTTTTTTCACAGGAACCATATGACGTATCCTAGGGTTTGGGATACGGCGTATTGATCCCTGTACAACAGTGTGTTTAATTGTTTTCCTGCATTGTAACCATTGTATAACCGAGATAGGAATTGCACTTTTGTCTTCTATGCAGGACCTTGCTATAAGGAAATTGACGATATGGTATACTTTGAAAAAGACGTGTGTTAAACTCGTACGAGCATTCTGAAGCCTCTTCAACATACTTTTGCTCAAGAACTCAAAATGGAGAATCATCCCGAGCAACATATCAGGAGAGTTCCTCGTTCTAATTCTATTTCCCATTTTCTTTAATTGTTTTATCTATACAACGAGGACGTTATAAAATTTAAATGGGGGATGGAGAATTAGAACGCCTACTTGTCCTTTCTTTTACAAATAATGTGCTACATGCTTAAATTATGCCAAATTTATTTTTTTAGCATAACTTTTGTAAAAATTACTAGTTACATGACCTCGCGCACTATAACCCTTAATAACAAATTGTGAGAATTAAGCCTATTCCGTTTCTAAACGTTTACTAAAAACTCCACAAAAATTATGAGTGTGTCGGTGATGTAGTGGACTTTAGAACTTGGCTTGGTATATCACTCAAGACCACAATGATGAGTACTATGCACTTAGATGGAGAAACATTTTTAATTGTTAAATTTCAAGGAATACACCAAAAAGTCTAAATGTTGTAAAATTAACTAAGTACAATGGTTAGTTAAATCATGTGTAACCCTTTGCTTACTCTCACTATAAGAGTAAGACAGAGTAAGATCCTCTAGAAAAACCTGTTGAGTCATTCATGTCTTTTTCACACCAAATGTCTATTTCATTACACCTTTACACCTTAGTCTACCCTGTAGATTAAGCCTATTAATCAAAGTTGCTAGTTCATTTGTGTAAAGTTATTGTATTTCTTGTGTCAAAGTGCAATTTTCTATCTCTGTTATGGTCGAGAAATTGCACAATGCAATGGAAAAAAAATATGTAGCTCCTAAATTTTGTTACTTTCGCGATTATGTATTATGTTCGAAGATGAAGTGTTAAAGGAAGAATTATCCGAGAAAATTATGATTGTGAAGATGGTGAAATCGCACCTAGGTTTATATAAAAAATGGAAAATTTGAAAATGCATCAAAAAAGAGAAGGAAGATTTATAGTCGGTTCGCTAAACTTAAACCGATGAAATTCTTGGAAGGATCTATTATTCGTGAATAAAAATCAATGATGTATAGTTTTGTAAAAAAAGTGGCCGATATCACCACTTTTGTAAAAGTATGCAAGTTTGAGATGTTCAGGAAGTTGACCGTTATGGGAACACCAACTTAGGCTGTATTTGTCATCTCTATGATCGAGGTGTTTGTATATATTTCGAGTCTTTATCATGGAACGGTCGAGAAAAGTTACTAACAACTACCTTATTTGTTCAAGCTTAATCTATTTGTTTTGTGAATTTTATTTAACAACAATTTGCTTCCCATTCCAAGCAATTAACCTTAGGTTTTACTCGAACGAGATTGAGATCGAGTTATGCATGTCTATTTGGTCGTTACGGCCATGTATGCGTGATTCAGGCTCCTTGTTGGTTAATTACTTTTGGTGAAAACTAGAAGATCCCTACCCTATATCGTTCTTCATCCTAACCCTTGGTTAAACTCGAATAAGGATGTGATCGAACACACATGTCTATTCCGTCGTTACGGCCGTGTATATGTGCTTCAGTTGCCTTGTTGGTGTGGTACTATCGGTGAAAGATTGTTAGAATGATTAACCCTTAGCCTTTAAATAAAAACCCAATTTACCTTTTGACTTGTTCTCCTTAGCTCTAGTGGTGGAGATGTGTATCCTTGTCAAGCTTATGATATGAAGCTAATCACGACCTAGCAAATGAGCGTACCACTTAAATGTTACACCCTAGATTAGTTGAGTGATCTGAGTGTTTTCATTTCTATATTTCGTTAGGTGCTTGGTTTTGTACAGGTGATTAAAACAAAAGAAGTGCTTAAACGAAAAAATCCTTGACTTCGGTTGAGATACATTTTCAATATAATCTAGAGGACAAGTAGGATTCAAGTGGGGGGATAAATTGATGACCATCAAATAACGTCACATTTATACCATCATTTTATCCCGTATAAACAAAACCACTTGTAAATAACTATTGCAAGAAATTTGTAACTTAATTGCTTAAAGTGTTTATTAATAGTAAATGAGGAGTGATTTGTGAAGAATGCTAAAAGTGCACATATTTTGGAGCTTAAACGAAGAAATTGAAGATAACATTATTTCTGACCAATACGCCGTATCCAGAAAAGAGATACGGCGTATCAGCGCCTGGACTTCACAAGAAAACGCGTATTCTCACTTCCGCCAAACGGCGTATCCTACCCTCCTGCTAAAACGCCGTAACTATAAATGATACTAGCAAAGATTGGTGAATAATATATTTTGAGAAGATATTGCAGATTTGATTAATAAACTTTGCGCATACACCCAAGGGAAAACACCCCAATACGCCGTATTGGCCTAGCCCAATACGGCGTATCCATACTTTTTCAGAGGCTATAAATAGAAGACTCAAAAACGAGTTTTCAGTGTGCAAAATCATATTCTTCAACCATACACATAAAAGACAATTTTCTGAAGAAAAAGAATATGCAAACCACAGGGTCAAGCATCGATCACCATTCCCTAGAAGGCACTGTGTAATTCCTATACTCTTGTAATCATTTAATTTTTGGTATCGTTCGGTAAAACATTTAGTTTACCTTGGTTATTTGATCACACTTGCATAATTACAATGGTTATGGGCTAATACCCTAGGGTATTAGCCATTTTAATGAAGATTTAATGTTTGGTTGTTTTAAAATCGATTTTCTTAATTTATCATTCAAATTTTAGTTATGTTTATCACTTGATACTTGTCTACGTGTTTGAATATGTGACCTATCATTCAATTAGGTCTAGTTACGCCTAATAAGTGAGCTAGATACCGGGATAGCTCTCCATATCGTGTTTTATATTACTGGATCAATAGGATCACAAATTACGTTATGTCTTTATCTTTAAATTAAGAGCTTAGTTGGACCGGCAGGTGACCCGTAATGTTTCAACAAGTATGTTCTTGATTAATTGATAAAGATTTCAATAGTGAACTACTAGTATATAAAATACTGTCAAACAGTAAGTGGGTAAAGTCCCGATGAGCTAGGGTTTAACAAGATCATCATTATTTTAATCCCTAGATAGAATATAATTAAACTAAAAGGATGCTTTATGCGGATACATTAATTGTGACTAGATTCAACGTGTCTAGGTCTTAGGATGATGTCCCGCCTAAGTCTTAAGAATGATATGCCGCTTCGAGATAAGAAATCATTGCACTAAATAAACAAACCAGTGTTTAATCGGATTTAATATGGCTAATACGGTTTTCTATCATTTGGCTTGTACCACTCTTTTATCTTCTGATTGTTTTCTTGCATGTTTATTATGTTTAGAATTGATTATTATCACCATAAAACCTATGCCAGTCTTTTAGGCTGAAAACCCCCCATCTATCATTAGAAGCATATATAGCATAGGTTTAACAAGTAATTAGAATTAACTTAATTAGAATAATTAAAATACTGGTAGAATATAAGGTTAACGACATCGCTCTTAGTGTTCGACACCCTACTTACTACGAAACTCTACCCGATCGGGTACAGACTCATTGCCCCATTAAAGTGTTGTTTATTAGGATAAGTCGCTAAAATATAAATTTAAAACTTGGTAATCAATAAATTGACCCTACACAACAACACATCATCCATCTCGAGCTCCCTTGCACCAACCAATCTCTTAAGATTTCTGATGATTTCCCTTTCTCGCAGCTTCTTATCGATCAACTCAATCATAAGACTCGATCACTTTCGGTTAATAGCCATACACTTCCTATTTGGCATCTCCTTGTTGTAATACAAATGAAAATTGAGTACTCTGTGATGAATCTCATCGTGAACAGACTTAAGTGTGTCATTCGGAACTTGTAACATTGCTCATCAACACGCAAAACTCTTTTCTGTTTGTCCATGTCCTTCATAACAATTCCTAGTGAATTCGTATGATGGAGTGTAAGTACCTAGAATTCAATCTCTCAAAAGGTATTCTGAGGCTTGTTGATGTTAAGCTTCTTTCGGTAAATCTCTACACTAATAAGTAAAATCCTTAACACGTATCATGAGGGAATAGGATTACCTTGTTGAAACATATCGAAGGGCCAAATAAAGTCAACAATAACATATCCATGTTGAGGTGAATAAGCTTAGTGTGAACAGACAAGAAAAAAGCATATCTTTCAATGGTCGTTTAGGGTAAGATCAACGAATTCACCTTCTTTAAACTTATAAAACTGTTGATCAGATCTTTTCACCATAATCTCTTCCAAGTGACAATGTCCATGCAATTTCTTGACACTAACACTCTTTACACCAAGAAATTGCCCTTAGTAGAGGAAACATTTTTCTTGGAAATTTGCTTACTTGAGATCGGTACCACAGTTTGCGTCTTTCACCCCAGTGCTTGATTCCCTTTTCAGCATCTTTGTCATACGCATGCTTGATGCTACTCCAAAGTGTAGGGACCATGTCTTTAATTCCTTTGATCTCATACCGAGCAGCTTTTGTCTTTGTAATAGATGTGGTGTATGTTACCTCTGGATCAGAAGTCTTTAAATATTCCAGGACATCCATATGTTGAAGAAGTATCATTGGCAAGCAACGGTCGAAGACCTAGTGTGTCCTTGTAAAGCAAGAGGCTTGGAAGATTCATATGGTAACGATATGTCCTTCTGGGTGTTCAATCAAGCTTGTCTGTTAAAGCATTGAAGCACTCTTAGAAGTTGTACTCAAGCTCGATACTGCTATAGCACGTGCCTTTTAATATATTAAAGGTAGGTCCTAACAAGATATCTTGAGTTGGATTTTTAATCTTGAGTCCATTCAACACGTACTTAGAGAAGTCAATAGGAGTGGCCGATACGTCATTGAATGTGAGAGGAAACCATTGTCAGCAGAGACCATTTGATTAACCAAGGCTGTTCGGGTAGATCAAGACTAACTAAACATTTGTTCATTCAGGATCAGGAGTTAGAAAAAGGGGCCCCCCCTTGGAGGTTTGCTTGAACTATCTAGATTCAAAGTCCTTCTTGTATTTTGGGTTTGTGAGGGTGTCTATGTGGTTGATAATCCTTACGAGCTACATCATCACCGGCATCATCCATAACCACCTCAACAATAGGTTCTTAACTGGTTCCTTTACAGAAGCAGACTTACCAGTTTAGATCCTTTAGTTGGACCTTTACCTTTTGGGGTTTCCTTGGTGGTAGATTACTTCTTAGAAGACTTAGACTCTTTAGTTCTTCTCCTCTTGGTCTTCTTACCCTGGTTGGTCTAGCTAGGAGGGTCTCATCATCATCATCCTTCATCATCCATCATTCTTCTCTTGTGGTCTTTAACTGTCAGCGACTCCCTTATCTATTGTGTTTTCATCTTTAATCAGTGCTTCTATGAGTGTATGGTACAATCGATGATTGGCAAGATTTATGTTAAAAGACTTGTTTTGCAATGCATGAATTTGTAGAGACGCTTTTCAGAAAAATCTCAAGAGTCGCCATGTTAGTAGAACCTTGATGGTAAATTATGTCTTTTCTTTCCTTGCTTCTCAACTTGTTCTTATCTTAATTTTGAGAACATTGAAGGACATATTTAGATTCTCTCTTTGTTTTAGGCTGTTGGTGTCGATTCTTGTTAACCTGCAGGAAGATGCTACAATAGAATTTTTATGAAAGGAGATTTGCCATGTATTATTATGCAGTTCCTTTTGAGAAATTACAACTCTGAATTTGGTGTCAAGATAACTATCAACAACTATTGGAACATGGGACTGGAGAACATCAAGAGCTTCAGAAGAGTGATTAATAGTTTTCAGTCAGAGACATCTTTTTCTAATTTTGCAACTCTTAGTTCAACAACAAAGAGTGCATCAAATTCATAAACAAACCAAAATTTTTTGATAATGTTTGGGAGCATCGATTGTGATTAGCGGTGTTAGGATTGGTGTTGGTGTTTGTTGCACGATTGAGATGATATGTGTCACTTGAGGTGAGGGGACAGTAGTTGAAATTGGAGTTTCAGTGATAATTTCTAGTATAGGTGGAAGATTGGTTGTCTCTGGAATCACTGATACGGGAACCTTTTGTACTGGTGGAGACTAGGTCTGGGGAGTTTCTTATTAGATGGGAATATCCAGCAAAGAACTAACATCTATATCTGTAGAATCCTTAACAGTACTAACTAAGGAAATCAGAAGAAAGTTTAAGAAATATGATCACCAAAAACCTGAAGAAAACGTATAAGCTTGAAGCAGAATGAGGGAGTTCAGTGTTACTTGGTATCATCCTATGCTACCAAAGTCTTTTCAACTTATTCCTTTGCTAGGCATCAGTAATCCTTTTCCTTCACCTTAATCAGACTCTCAACTTCACCATCTTTCATTACTACATCCCATCTTTGGCACAAAGCACAATCTTGAAACTTATAAATATCATCTTCATCAAATTCTGTTTCGTCATCTTCATCATCTGCATCTTGTGTATCACTAATATGATCATTGCCTTCATCATCAGCATTACCATCTTTATCATCCTTCTCAACATCATCATTATCATCATCAGAAAATTCACTATCTTGTTCATCTCCCCACTCAAGAATGACCTTCTCTTCAGTAATGTCCTTATCCTCATCGGGAACCCCTGGTTTAACACACCAGTTCCTCACATGAGGTAGTAAAGATGACTGGTGACTCATCATGGAACCCCGGTTTACTACCAGGTTCCTTCATTTGAGCCTTCATTAACTGGTTAAATGATATGCTTAATCTTCTTACTTTCCTTAAGCACTTGCATAAAGTCGTAAACTTCTTGTTCTTGTAAGAGTAAGAAGAGGAGCACCTTTAAGCTTTAGTCATTGAAGTTTGCTGGTTTTGACTTCGGATACTCGGAGTGTCTTGAATGACTACACTCTTAAAACTTCTACTTCTGCCACTGGGAACTTTTTCTTAGTAGATGATTCAGGAGATTCAATCACGATCCTAGCATGTGTAGCATAGACTTTTCTTGCTGCTTCTTGCTTCTTCAGCTTCAGTTTGGCTGATAGACTTAGCTAACTCCAAAGCAGCATCAGGATCATCAGAAATAATGTTGTCATCAGCCGACATAGTGACTTTTTTCTTGACTCTTCTCTTACTAGAAGTCTTTTTCTTAGCTGGTTCAGGTTTAGGTTCAGACTCTTTAGATACATTGACAGTTTCCTGAGACTCATCAGTAGTCTTCTTGTCATTTGAACCTTTGCCTATGCTTTTCTTGGTAGGAATTTGATTTGTTGAATAATTGATAAACATCTGATATGATTCTGAACGCTTGATTACATCGTTCCAGCATCACACCATGAAATAGGAAGTCCCATATTCTGATAGTCTTTCACCTATTCTGACAATAAACTGTAACCTGCACCATCCCAACACATTTGCTTATGATAGTGCTTGTGATTGAGGTTGGTGAGAGACTTGTGTTGTTTCAGGAAGTGGTTAATGATGATTTTGGTGAATTGAGGATATGGCATGTTCTCACGTCTTGATCTTTTTTCTTTCTTGTGATCAATCTGGTAAGCAAAGTCTTCCCAAATCAACTCAGGATAGTCGATATTTTCTCTGTTGAACATCCCCCATAGTTTGTCAATTCTGGACTTTCTGAGTTTTTCATTGCTTGCAGTCTTTCCAGAGAGACACTTGTTGATTATAGCTGCTAGAGTTCTCCATGGCTGGTGCATATGATCCACAAACATGTTGGTGTGCCTGTTCAGTAGACCCTTGTAGCCAAGATCAATGAGAAAGGTGAGTGCAATATCATCATCTGGAACATCCGTAAAGTCTACACCTTCCATTCTTAGACAAATATCAAGAATTGTCCTAAATACTTTAGCATTGACAATACACTTCTTGTTGGCTAAGAGGAATTCATAAGAATCAGTGTCTTGAACCTTCTTGATGGTGTACCAGAATTGCTGCATAAAGATTTTTGGGACATCTGCAGATATAGTGAAAGCCTTGAAACACGTAGAATTCTTGATTATGTCAATGACTACTTGAAATGTCTCTTCCTCTATAGATGACGATAGTGTTTTCCAATAAGATATTGGGTAGAGCTGATCTTGAATCTCCTCAGGCAAAAGGAACACACTTTTCATCATCGAAAGCCCAGCAACTTTGTTGTGTTTCATGAGGAATCATGAATCTAGATGGATGAGAACGAGTTATGAACGAGAAGGTATGTACTTTGCCTTAAAAACCACTTTTGAATTTTCCGAATAGAATGGAGCGAAATATGATAGAGAAGAAATGTTTTTAGGATAATTTGAAAAAGGTATGAGAAAATGTGTAAGATAGAATAATTTTGACCGTGGTTATGTTTCATTGGCAGGCAATGGTCCTTAGTGTTTTATAACTTCTCTAATTTGCTATAAAACTTATCACAAACCCTTGAGGAGTTTGTTGTGTTGGTGTTTGTTGTTTCTCTTGTGGAGGTGGTGGTGGTGGATTTTCATCATTTGTTCCAGACATGTTTAGCTTTGTTTATTGGAGATGAATAACTGGTTTTATCTGTTCTTCTTATTCAAAGTTTCTCAATGGCTCTGATACCAATTGTGGTTCCTTGTTTTACTGAATGGATCTTTGCAACCAATAAAGGATGATAGTCAAGATGTATAAATACAACTGACTATGTAGAAACAATGATTATGAATACTATATGTTAATGCGGAATCTTAACACAAGTACTAAGAAGAACAATGAATCAATCTGGATAACAACTTTATTAAAGTGTTCTTGAGGATCACAGATTGCTAACTATGATATTGTATGTTCTGTATGATCTTGTGTTGAACTCTCTTTTCTAACTATGCCTAGGGTTCCTTTTATATCATAAGGATAACCCTAAAAGGCTTACATATCTTTCTGACAAATATCTCAAAAATATCTTTTAAATATCTTGTCATCGGTACTAACTAATTTACTACTAACGGTACTAACTAACAAACAGTACTAACTACTTTGTACTGTCGGTACTAAGTATAACTGTCGGTACTAACTATTTGTACTGTCGGTACTAAGTTAATAAACATTAATCCCAACAATATATATATGTATATATATGTATATATATATATATAAATATATATATATATATATATATATATATATATATAGAGTATGTATAAATATACAATATGTATGTTATAATATAAGTATGTATAAAATATTATATGTACTGATATGTATATGCATAACGTAATAATAAAAATATATAATGTATGTATATGTATAATGCATATACGTAATATGTATAAAGCATAACGTATATGTAAATGCATATACTATAAAGTATATACATATACGTAATAGTATATACGTATATCATAAACAATTACGTATATATATAACATATGTGTATAAGATATACGTATAATGTATATAACATATACTATATAAAAACAATTTGTATATGTATATACATATTGTATATGCATATTTGGTTCGTCAAATAGTAATACATGAGAAATCAATGATAAAAAGAATCCGGAAAAGATATTTATTTTGGTAAAATCCCCTGGGTCTATGGTCCCAACAGCTGCAATTGAATTATACCTGGTTTGATGAGAAATTGAATTAAAAAAAAAAATAAAAAAAAAAAATAAATAAAATGATGGAAACACTGATATAATTACAACTAAAATTAATTAAATAAAATCTAATTTAATCTACGGGAAACAAATATAGTTATAAGGAAATCCTAAAATTAAATCTAAATTAAATACGGGGAACAGAATAAGGTATCGGGAAACCTAAATATTAAAAATTAAGAAAAATAAATGCTAAATTAAATTAAAAATCAAAATTAAATTCTAATTAACTTAACTTGAAAAATAAAGAAAACTAGAACTAAAACGGAGGTCGTTTGAATGCTAAACGAAAAGAAACGGTAAAACGCACCCGGTAAAAACGGGTCTAAAACTGAAATTTAAGAAAAATTAAGCCTACACTAAATTTTATATTTTTCCTAGACACTAAATGACAAAAGAAAATTTTGTAAAAAAGAAATATATTTTTTTTTTCTTTTTTGGATTTTTTATGAATTTTTTAAAGATTATTAACTAATTAAAACTAATTAAATATAAAAAGTCAGAAAATATAACTATAAAAAATCTGAAAAAATCAAATTAAATAAAGAAAAAGTTAACAAATCTAAAAATATAAAAATGCCCAAATTTTACTGTTTTAAATTAAAGTAATTAAACTAATTAAATTTAAACCTAAATTAATTAATTAATTAACCTAAATGCTAACAGCTGTTAAAATAAAGGACTAACAGAGCAATGGACAAAGGACTAACAAAGTAACAGGCTAACTAACTATAGGGACTAACAAAGGTAACTATAAAAGAGGAAATTACACAATTGGTCCCTGAGGTGGACCCCGATTATCAATGTGGGTCCAACAGCTTATTAGACAAAACTTATAAAAGCAAAGTTATTCAATGGCTTAAGTACATCATTTTTTATAAAAGCACTAAGTGCTGAAAGGCTCACAATAAGCCAGAAAAGTGAGCTTATGGGCTGACAGAAACTTAAAAAGCTCAAAGAGCTTATTGGCTTTTTCTTTGAGCTTAAGCTAACAAAATAAGCTAGAAACTAAGGGAAACAGATAATAAGGCTAAGGGAATCCTAATTAAGCTATAGATACCTAAAATAAGCCCTAAAATAAGCTGTTTAGGAAATAAGCTATGAGCCAGTTTTAGAAAGAAAACAGAAAAAGTACCTACTTTAAGCCCTAAATAAGCTAACCTAAAGGGGGAAATAAGCTATGAGGTTTTGGGGAATTAAAAGGGAACTAATAAGCTACAAGAAAAAGCAAAAATAACCTAGGGCTTAGAATCAAATAAGCTAGGAAAAGGGGGCTGAAATGAGGTGCTCAGCACCAGGGTAAATGCAACAGTGGCTAGGGAGCTTTTTGGGCTTAAGCAAGTAAGCTCTTATGAGCTTTTTAGCCAAAACAAAGTACAAACAGAATTAAAGGGGTCTCCAATGAGCTTATTTTCAAAACTTTGGGGCTTAAGGCCTAATTAATACTGCTGATTTTGGGGCTACAAGTTGGCTGTTTTCAAATTAATGATGCATACATACACTTGACTTGGGCTTATGGTTAAATGACAGAAATAAGGGGTGGTTTTTTTTTTTGCTAGAAACAACAACAACAAGCACACAAATAGGTGCTTAAGCTGCTTAAGCAGCTTGAGCCTTTAAGCTCAAGTTAGCTTGAGCCTTTAAGCTCAAGTTAGCTTATTGAAATATTAACAGAATTCAAAAGGGAACCTAAAAACCTATTTTTAAACTAAAAGTGATAATTTAAATGGCTTAATGAAGCCTACACACTCAGCCAACTTTGGCTGAGTGAGCTTGACCCATGCAAAACCCATATTGACCCATTTTGGGGTTAAACCAAACACCCCTCTAATTATATAAAACGATTTTTTTACTGATTTTTTTGTTAAATGAAAGCTGAGAAAGTGATTATAAGTATTGTTTAAACACTTTAACACACTCTTAAACAAGTTAAAACAGAATTGAAGAACTTAAATTAGACTTCAAATTTCGACAATGGCAATTTTCACAAACTTCTTAACTTTTATTAAACTGAAAAGTGGTTACAACATAAAGCTTTAAAATGACTTAGTTACACTTAAATGATTAAAATAAAGACTTGGAATTTAAAATTAAGCTAAAAAAACATAAAAATTGGTAAGTCTTGTCTTCGGCTTGGTCTTCTTCTTTTTATAGAGGCTCAAAGCTCTTGGGCTGTGCTACTTGTGAGAGTAGGAAGCCTCCCACTTAATCCTAGCCCTCCATTTGGTCTTCTCTTCATCTCACCATTAAAAGGGTGCTTCGGGTTGTGTGTTTTGACAGGGAAAGGTATGGGGGGGGGTTATAGGGGTAGGGTAAGGTGAGGGGTGAGCTGTAGAGTGTACTAGGGATAGTGGTATTGCAAGAAAACGTGGGAAAAAGGGTGGTATGGTTTTGGCGGGAGTGGGTTGGGTTGCAGGGTTGTTCGTTTGTTTTAAAAGAGAAGAAGGGGAAAGATGCAACACTAGTCCCCCTTCTAAAGATATGTTTGGAGATGATGCAACTTTAGCCCCTCAACTCTCTTCCTCTTGCCATTTCATTTAAAGTCGAAAACAGTTATAAAAAGGTTTGGAAAGTGTTACTTTTGGTCCCTCCGTTTTTTGTAACAAAAGAATAAAGAGGATTTGGCAAATTGCAAGAATGGTCCCTCTGGTTTATAACTAAAGAGTTAAAAAGAGACTTTAGGTAAATTGCAACATCAGTCCCTGCTGTTTTAATAGAAAAAGAGGTAAAGGAAGTTTAAGCAAATTGCAAA
>BQNB010157294.1:0-15167 GCA_026074375.1 Tanacetum coccineum | reverse complement strand
CAAAGTATAATTAGAATTGACAAGAAGTTAGATTCTCTATTACGACATGGCATGAATGGCCCAATTATAAGTACAATTCGGATGGGCACTGGTGCATGACACGGAGTCTCGTAATATTGCTAGAAGGTTTGGTATAATATTGATGGATTGTAGTCTTGATTTTAGTGACGAAATTTTCTTTCTCATCTAGCACAAAGAAAATTAAAATGGCTAAGAACAAGTAAATGAATGATGGACAGAAGGAGGTGATGGAAGTTAGTCGTGAATAGAAGGCATTGTATATGAATGGTGGAGGCCAGAAAAAAGTATTATAAAAAATTAAATATTTAAACATGAAAAGTTTGGAATCTGCCCAAGATTATCTCTGAAGAGTGTCCACCTTTGTTAACAAAATGAAGTCTTATGGATACCAAATTAATGAATAAAACAACCCGCAATTTTCATAAATGTAAATATCCATCTATTAAATTAGATGCACTGTAATATCAATCTATTATATATATATATATATATATATATATATAACTTTTTTGCAGAGAAATTTTTGCTTTGTCTCATTATGCAATGTAACTTGCATCTCTAAAGTAAATGAGCTCACGCAACCTCTAACAATGCCATCTCTATCTATGTTTACATCATGTAAACATCCTAATATATCAAGTCTATATCTTAATATCATTTTACCAAGTACATTATCTATTTTAACGTACTTTTCAAAACGTTATTTCAAAACAAGCATTAAACATAAACGTTTACATCAAACCCTAATTATATGTAATGTATACGTATAAAATGAATGTTTAAGCCTTCAAACATATGTTTAAGTGTACAATGTACCATATTTGAATCATATTTTCCCTCCAAGTCAATGTACAACTTATTTAAGCTCAATGTACAAGTCAATAAAGCCTAAAAACCTAATTAGGTCATTTAAGCTCCTAAATCATGTTTTAACTTTCCACCTCTTTAACACAAGGTACAAACACTTAATGCATGACTTTTAAACCCTAAACCTAATCCCTAAATCATTCTAAAACTAAATTTAAAACCCTAAACCCTAAACAAAACCCTAAAACCCTAATTTCACTTTAACCTTAAAAACTAAACCCTAAAACTTAATCCTAAGCCCTAAACCCTAATCCTAAACACTAAACCATAATCCTAACACTAATCCTAAACCTTAATCTATCCTAAACCCTAACCCAAACTCGAAATTAAAACCCTAAACCCTAAAACAAGCCCTAAACCAACTCGTGACCCATTTTCTTCCATTTTTAAACCAAGCACCCATCCTAACACCTCAAGCACCACTATGACTCACCAAGCAGCCACCCAAGTAGCTTACAAGCACCTCTATTCCTTTCCTTGGCCACCAAGCTTGCTACATCACCTCCTTGTTGCACATTTCTAGCCGCGACCACATCACCTCTCCAAAACCCTTCCAACACTTCAGAGCTACTAACCGAGCCTTGAACACTCACCTCCTAGCCCTCCTAAGTCAGCACTCTACAAGATTTAGCCACCACATCACTTAAAACTTGGTCTCCAAGGGTCATTCGACCCTATAAATAGCCGCACCCTTCATACTTCAATCTTACACCTCTCAAACTCATTTCTCACAATCAATGGAGTTCTAAGTTGATCAAGGAAGTAAAGAAGGTCCCAAAGAATAGAAGTGAAGCCAAGAAACCAAGAGAAGAAGCCTTGCAAGGTTGTTTCCAAGCGTACGAAACTCAAAACCCATTTTTGACCCACTTTGAGCTCAAGTAAGCCTAAGTCTCGTTCAATAAGCTCGTTTTCTATTTTGAATCCTTAATAAGTATCTTATAATCATGTATGAACTCTTGTTAAAAGCTTTTAACTCATAACCATGCGTGGTTAATTTTCTAAAACCAAACGAAACCTTAAAACCCTAATTACTCGTTTTCTTTAAATCTACAAGCTAAACTCATAAGCTGTTGTGATAATCTATTCCTATAAGCTTATTTATCATTTATATAGTCTTTTTATCAAGTCTTAAAAGCTTAAACCCATCGAGTTAAATTTTATAAACCAAACGACCCATTTTTATGTTTTTAAGCTCATAAGCTCTTTTAATAAGCTATAAGTTTGTAAAAGCTATTTATCCTAATTTATTTTAGCTTATTCTAATAAGTCATAAGCTATAAAACTCTTTTAGAATTCAAAAATACCTTATTATTTATTTTGGACTTGTTTTGCAAAAGTATTCCATGCAAGGGGTATATATCGTAACTTTGTGAAATTTATAACTAAAGAGGCTGAAAATGTTATTATTCTAAAGTTATAACTATAAGAGCCTATTTTGCCAAGTTTCAAAGTTAAAGGTTTAAATTATATATACTTTATATATAAAAGACTAAAGTTGTACAAGTTTATAAACCAAGGGTATATATTGCCAATTTTGCAAACTTAAAAAATATATAAAATAAGTAATATTTTTATATAAATTATAAAAATATATATTAATATTACAAAACTCGATTTTATTAAAACCCGACACATTTATCGTTATTAATCATAAATCGACGCATTATTTCGTTATATATTTAACATAATTTATCATCGACTAACTTTTGAAGAAACTTAAAATCTTATCGTATCACGTTACTAGGGAGTTTCATATGAAGGGTTTCATTTAAGTTTTTCGTTTTGACGAGTTTGCTGGGTTTACGATTTAAAGTTCCCTGGCTCCTCAAACGATACTACGTGACCTCTGGATTATGATACCCCGAACAACGATACAATATTTCCATAATAAATCAAAGATATACGTTAAACTTTATGAAGTTTTGAAACATAAACTATCACATTAAGACTTGACATATCACCCCAGGTTGCGTGACGAATCCGTTACTTTCACTTGATATACTTTTGTCATCAATCAGATTTCCCTATACTGTTAAGGTGAGTTCATAGCCTTACTTTTAAATCTTATATTTCATAAACCCGTGAGGGGGATACATGCTTAAACCATAAAATGTTTTTTCAACTGTATGCTATTCTGATATATTATTGCCTAAGTCCTTTCCTCAAGCCCTCGGTGCCATGAGCTTAGACGCAATAATACAGTTTTCCATAATAATTGTACTCATTGCAATTATTATACTTATGGGTGTATAACAACGTAACCCACTCTTATGATAACTTGTATTCACACTATTTATTATAAACCTATGAATTTCACTTAACCATTGTGTTGACCTTTTTACCATGTTTATCTCAGGTAGCTGAACATCTTATGGCACGGAGTGGCACGGACTTGAAGATGGCTAAACTGTTATCATACAAACTTTATGTTTTCATGTAGATTTTGAGACCTCTGTTTGTAAAAACTCTGATGAAATAATGAATGATAACTTGTCTTTTAAAAACGTCTCTTTCGAGTCGTTTTCTATGATTATGACTGTTGTACTATGAAATAATACCACAGATTAGCTTCCGCTGCTATATGTCAAAAATGGGAGTGTTATAGATTGGTATCAAGAGCCACAGTTATAGTGAACAAGGTTAAAACCTTAACTATAACTACTTTTCTTTTTCCATCCAAGAAAGTCCTCCGTGCCACTACATCTCCTGAATAGTATGTAAAGATATATAACTATTATACTATTATATAAATAACTTATGTTATTTACTACTGGGGTGTTAACAGAGTGATGTCTTCTCCTAACCATCCTACTTCCGATATTGAGGATGCTTTTTCCTCTAACTTTCCAGACTATATCCCGGCTTCCCCGGACTATGTCCCAGCTTCACAAGAAAAAAACTTATTCTAGCTCTTCAAATAACTCATTTGGCTCCAATGAATTCACTTCTCACTGCGAAAATTTATGCTAATTTTTCAATGTGAAATATTGATGTTACATTTATTTGAATTTGAGCTTGTTTCCGTGCATGTAGAACATGATATATACAATCCTAATACAGCAGTCATTTGTCATATTTGCTGAACAAGAATCTGCTGCCCAATCCTCGAAGCAACCTTACAACACCCGCACTTCTACAATTTGCTAAAACAAGAAGTTATCAATTGAGCGATCCGAACTTAGAAAGTATATTCTTTCTTTGTCTGTTTTCTGTTCTATCGGCAACTGCAAAATGTATCCAACTTATTTATCATTCTTCTTTTCTTTTTTGCAGCCAAGCATTGTTGCAAAAGTGTCACTTTTTTTACTCTCACAGAGCTCAGGTTATCATTTACATTTGTTTATTGGCATTGTGCACTTTTAGCGATCCTTTTTGTATAGCTTTACAATTCGCCATTCAGATTTATGTACATACTCTTTTTTAGCCAATGGCATTGGAGCAAGTAATGGTTGAAGAATACAGAGAAGACGAAGTCGATGATGATGTTGCTGATCTTGAAGACCGAAGAGTATGTTCTGTTTCACTCTTCACCTACATAGCTCTATCTGTTTTTTTGAGGACTGTCCTTGACTAAGTTGCAAGCCATCAGATAGAGCTCATTTGAGTGTAGAAAATAATATTTCTGTTATATATATATATATATATATATATATCAGAAATGAGTGTCCAAAATAATATTTTCTCACATTTATTTCGGAATCCGCCCTATTGAACAACTTCTTTTGACTAATGTTTGTGTAAACTTTGCAGGGCACCTTCACCAAGGTGTTCTTGTGCAAGACGAGGTATGGGGGTTTAGCTTACTGTCATTGCGAGGGTCGACCTGGTGATATCGCAGATTCAAGAAGAATGTCTTCTAACAGAATATAAGTTTACATGTTGCTATTACATGTTTAGTACTAAAATGTTTTGAACTTAACTGAATTTCCTTAACTTCCAGGTTATGCTCGATACAGTTTGTGCTGAGATGCAGGTTGTGAAGAAGATCAAGAAGACCCTTTCCCTTCAACAGGATATAATGTTATCCTCACCCCTCACAATGGTCAGCAAGCCTCTTCTCAAGTACTACCAGTCAACTTTGATGGACTTGCTGATGTGAGTATGCTTGTGCATATACAGATCAAGTAAAAGCCAACACGTCCTTGAGTTCAGACACACGTGTAATGAGACAGGTGATCCAATTTTCACATCATTCAGACCACGCATTCCTCTCTTAATATAAAAAAACTAGCACACAACATTTGCAAGCAAGAAGATAGAAATTTAAATGATGAGACTTTAACAAAAATGTCACGGAAGCACAAATCAACATTGATGACACAAACCAAATGAAACTACACACGCTTTTTAAGACCTCAAGGTTATACAGATGTGTTAAGACAATGTGCTCTTCATGCAGTTGTATAGGATCACGAAATCAAAACTAAAGTCCAACCAAGAAAACATAACAGTATCATGAATTAAGAACATCATTTGAACAATTCCCCCTCCCACAGAATGGAGTATCACAAAAAAAAAGAATTAAAAATGCGGTAATCCTTCTGCGCCAGTAATCTATCTACAAAAATAGCTTGCACTGTGCCACAATTAAAAGAATAAAGAACATTTGTAGTTGCAGAAATCCCCAAAATAACCTACACAACTTCAAAAATTCTAGCCACTACACTAAGTTTTAGGGGGCGTATGAGATTACACATTGTCTGTCTTTTTAATTGAGATGCGCCTAACTTACACTTAAGGGAATGTGTTCTTCCACTTATACATTGAGCTGTCTTTTTAATTGAACTGAGCCTTTACGGGTGTCTGCCTTCAGCTCGCCTATAAGACAGCTTATACTTTAGGGACAACTCTTCCAGATAACCTTAGACTTCGCCTATACGACAAACTTGTGTACTATATTTTACGGGGATGTGTGAGTCCATATTTAATTGAATCTGAGACTCTACTAAAATCTTGGGTATTCGTTCTCAAGAAAACTTATACTTTAGGTGCAATGACTCTTCCAATAACCACTCAAATTAAAAATATAACACACAACGGTAGAGAAGTGAGAGTTGGGACATCCAAAAGAAAACCAATGAGTGTGAATGTTGTCTTATGACCTCTCCGTATTCAATGCCTAATCTAATTCAGATCGCATTTTCTAATTAACCATTTTTAGATAAGTGATTTCATACCCATCCAGGTACTTATATGTTTGTTCTTATTTATATTGAATTTCACTTGATGACGATCTTGAGGAAGGGGACGAGGATGAAGATGAAGGAAGACGATGAGTCAGAGGTTACTTATGAAGACAAGTCCTTTTGAGTTAAACAAGTTAGTCATTTGTCAGTTATAGATCATTTTGCAATATGTTGATTATGGGACATGTTTTTTTTTATAACAATCCGTAAGCTTATAATTGAAATTACAGTAGTAATTTACCTTAGATATTTGTTATATTAAGATATTAAACATGTTGACGATGCTACAAGGTTAAACAAGCAAGATGCATTACACCTGAAATTAATGTACATATACCTTTTGATGAAAAAGTAGCGTTGCCCACAGGAACCCATGATACTGATGATGTAAAAACTTAAGCTTCTATTGGAGTTTGTGTTGATTTTAAGTATGCAGAAGGATGAACAGGTGTTCTAGGAGTTATGCACGGATCTATTAGACATGTGAGAATGAAAACTGCATAGTCACTATCATAGTTTTTTTATCAGATTGTAATGTTTTAAAAGATAAACTCTTATTTCTATTTTCTTAGAGACGATGTATGTGTCGCGTACTTAGTTCAGTTCCTTGGTAAGCTGTATACTATCGAGGGTCATATAGAAAATAAATTTGTGATTTGGGCTAACATGTTTTTTTGGTCCTAAATTACTCATTTGAGTGTGAATATGGTAAGTTGTATTAGGCATTCCAGCGTTCATTTATTTTCTAAGTTACTGCTATATTCTGCCTGTTTTCGAATGTCTCATTTGTGCTATGGGTTGACATGTTTTTAATTATCCTAGATTACGGATTAATTAAATTGAGTGTGGATATTCGTTAGTTCTAAAATAATCCACTATTACAAGTTCCGGCCAGAAACCTCTCTAGAACAAATAAACATCATCGCATGATTTGAAAGGAAGGTTGCGGGTTAGACATGAACTTGAAACAAAAGAGGTATCTACTTAAATTCTTTTGCATGCCCAAGTTGTGATGATGGCGTCTAAACTATCTACACACTTCGATCTTTTGTGACTTCTCTTTACATATCTGGAATAAACTCTTAAAGCATGTATGGCGTTAAATCCTTTTGGATATATATTATTACGATAAAGAATGTTTAAATTTTATTTGGCTGTTACGATTTAACAGTTTATCTAAATGTTTTATGTTTTCTTACTTATTTAACCAGTTTATATACATTCATAACTATATACGTGTAACACCCCTATTTTTACAATATAGCAGCGGAAGCTAATCTGGGGTATTACTTCATGGATACAACAATCATAATCATAGAAAACGACTTAAAAGAGACGTTGTTGGAAAAGTTTAGTTATCATTTCTTATAATCAGAGTTTTTACAAAATGCAGGTCCCAAAATCTAAAACATAATGTGTGAATGATAATAGTTCAACTATCTTCAAGTCCAAGCCGCTCCGTGCCATATATTGCTTCAATAACCTGAGATAAACATGCTAAAAAATCAACACAAACGTTGAGTGAAATTCATAAGTTTGATAAACAGTTTGAATACAAGTCATAGTGTAATAATTGTACAAACACAATTATTATGAAAATGGTATTGTTATGATCTTGGGTCACGTTATTATATATCCGTTATTTGTAATAATTGCAACGAATGCAATTATCAAAGTAACAGTGTCTTAGTGTATGTTAATTGTCTTTGTATGGGCATTGGTCTTGGTTTGGTATAGTATTTTCTGGTCTAAGCTCATGGCACACAAACTGACTAGATGAATATATAAACCCAAAAGATTGATATATAATATATATACATATATAAATATAAATATAAAATAAATAAATAATTTTATATAAATCTAAATATAAATATATATAATAAAATATATATATAGATTATATATAGAGAGAGAGAGAGAAATGAAAGGCCATCGGCGTAGGTACTTGCCAATACCTATGAAATTCAAATATAATAGTGTTTGAGGTTACCTATCCGGCTAACACAAACAAAATTCTCAATCCCCCGATAGATCTAGTCTCACAATAAGCGTTCACACCTACCGAAAGTGATTAATTGTCCATGAATAATGAGGGACTTTGGCATAATGAAACTATAGACATAAACTATAATAGTGGTATCAAGATAGTAATAAAACTTAGTTAAAAACAATTTGTATTCAGGTTAAGCATGTGAGACGTCTTTGAAAAGTTACGTATCACATTGTTAAAGAAAAACGAGAAAAGGTAAAAGAGTATTGTAACAAGCCTGTATCCCCCCTCGCGGTTTTATAAAGCATGTAAAAAAATAAAGGGCGAGGTCATGAACTTCACACTGATAGATAGATAGTAATATATTCTGAAATGAAAGCTGATGACCTTTTATCACAATTCTTAAACCGGGAAATAGTTTGATATATTAAAATGAAAAGTAAATTAGCCACGTCACGCAACCAAAGATAATATTGTTGAGTGTATATATTGCTACTCTACCTAGAACTTATTTTCTAAGATTATGAGTTTGATTGAAGAGTTTGGAATTATTGATCACCGATCGGGCCTCATAATCAAAGTCGCATTCAGTAAACGATGATGCGTTAGGGCACTTGTAAATTGTAAACCCAACAACTCAGTCAGAACGTAAATACCAAGAAAAAACCTCTTAACTATGAAGCTCCCTAGTATTTGTGAAATGATAAAAAAATTTTAAGCGTTTGATTAAATATCTAAGAAATGTTAAAGTCACGAGAAGCATAAAATAAAGTTATGTAAGGGTAATATTTCAGGTAATGTTTTGAATACATTTTTATACTTTTTCAAAATGTTACATTTTAGACCCTTGAGTTTGAAAAGTGGCAAAATATACCCTCGGAGTTTGCACTTTTACGAGTTTGGTCCTTCAAGTTTAAAAGATATACCAAGTAAACCTTGTACTTTGAAAAGTGACATAATAGACCCCTGTAGTTATAACTTTGATAAAATGACATTTTTAGTCCTTTTAGTTATAAGTTTCTGAAAGTTACGATATATACCCCTTGCATGGAATATATTTACAAAACATGTCCAAATTGCCATGCAAGCTTATTTTAACATTTCAAAAGATATTTATAGGTTATAATAAACTAAAATATGAAGGTTTAACATAATGAAAGTTTAAAATAACGATTCGTTAAGCTAGGAAGCAAAACGGGTCGAATTAGGGTTTTAAAACGTAAACGCGAGGGTTTTAAGTTTAAATTCCTTTAATAATCAATAAAGTGGTTATTTTAACATTAGTTAAGCATGCTAGGATAGATTATAACAACATTTAACCAATATAACATTTATTTTTAAGAAAAACACGAAATTAGGGTTTCGGGCCTACGGTTTTGGATCAAAATGGAAAATGAGCATGAATTGGGTTATGAAACTTTAACAAGAGTTTATTTAAGATCATATGAACATTATAAGAGTGTAGTAGCAGAAGTAGAACATTCAAAACCTGGGTTTGAGCTTCAAGGAGCAAAAATGGTGGAAATGGGCCGTTTCGGGTAGTATTTCTACTCGTACGCCTTGTATCCTGTTCCCGGGGCTTCAAATCTTCAAATATTCGCTTGCTTGATCTTCTTATATGATCCTAGGACCATATGGAGCAGAGAATGTTTGCTCAATTGGGTTATAGAAAGAAGAAGTGGGGGATGAGTTACAATGAAGTATATGTGCCCCTAATTATAGTGTTAGCAACACTTAGAGGCCAAGAAACTTTGATAACGAGGTTAGGAGACATGAGGGTGATGTGGAAAGGCTAGGGGATGAGTAAAGAAGGCTATAATGCAAGGTGGAGGTGGTTTTAGACGTTTTAGGGGTATTTGGTTTGATTTATACATGGCTGTATTTGGACAGCCAACATCAGTCTCGGTAAAATGGTTTCCATTTACAAACCGTAATTCTGATGAAGCACAAACCACCAAGAATTGTTAGATATTTGAGTCCTCTACAACGTTTAGTTTTACATATTTAGAGATAATAGCCATTTACTACAGGTGTGCAGAATCTGCGCACATTTGCCATTTCGGCTATAACTAATTCATCGGACGTCGAATCGGGTTGATTCCACCGGAAAAATGATCACAAGACATAGGGATACAACCTAGTGTTTTCACTTAATATCCAGATCCTATTGATTTTTCTCAGGTCCTATGTTTTATAGACTGATCTAATTCTAAACTAGGGCCTAGTTTTAGGTTTTAGGGTTTGAACTAGATTAGGGTTTTTTTTTGGTTTAATTATTGAATATTGTTGTTGAAATGATGATAGGATATGATTTATAATGTTGTAATTTAAGTTATTACAACTTATTTGAGTGTTGGTTTGGGGTTATGATGGATAAAAATCAAGAAACGAGTCATGGTTTAGAAACTAGCTCGGTTTTAGGGTTTAGTGTTTTGAATTAAGGTTTTTGAGTGCAAAATGATGTATGAAAGCTTATGAATAGAATAATTAGGGTTTACACATTGTATAATGAGTGTAGTAGCTTGTACACAAGTGGTGATGAAGAAACTAGAATGAAAACGAAGGTAAAACGGCTATTTTGGAGTTCATGCTTCATGATTTGTACATTGTGCTTTATAAGACTTGTACTTGACTTAGAGGGAGTTTATATTTCAAATGAGATGTTATATTACTTGTACATATGCTTTAGTAGCTTGTATATTCACTTTAGATATTAACCCTTCATGAAATTAAGGTTTAGAGGTATACGATGACGGTTTAAAGCCCGTTTTGATATAACGTTGCGAATGGTACATTATAGGAATAATGTACTTTGTAATAAGGATATGATGATATTGACTTGACATGTATGAAGATAGGATTGATATAGATAGGTTGCGTGAGCTCGTCTACTTTAGTTATGCAAGTTACCTTGCATATTGAAATATTGACAATGCAAGTTCTGTAATAAAGCGAAAAATTTCCCCGTATAATTGTGATTATAGTAAAATAGATTGATTTTGCATTTGATGAAAATTATGGGTTGTTATAGTCTCCACCCCTTACAGAAATCTCGTCCTGAGATTTAGTCGGATGCCAAAGAGATTATGAGTTTGATTTTTTTATGTTAGGTTAATCAAGGTCACAAGTCCACGTGTGTGATGCATTTATAATTATGATGCGCACCATAATTATAATTACCTCCTTTCACACGTCTACTTACTTCCAAGACCACACCTCTTGATGACAGCCAATAGAATTTCTCCAGATCCTGATAGAACCTGGGTGGATGGGATACTTCGATTTGTGGAACCTGTGGGTTATGGGCCCACCATGCTTCTGTTGCGCCACTTTGATCGTAAAGAATCGTTATCCATTAACCTTTAAAAGTTAACGTCGAATAAGAATGCTAATCATATGGGATATTTAGAAACGAATAGATAACGAATGTAATAATGATAATGATTAAGTAAAGAAAAGGAATTATTTATACAAACGGATTGAAAGAAATTTGTTTGTACATATGTTATATACTTAAGCCTACTTATTTATAATGTATCACTTACAAAAAGAAGCGTTCAACTTCTTGTAACTGAGAATTTATAAATTCATAGTTCGGAGATTTATAATTTCCTTATTCAAATGAAGAAGCATCCTAATTCATTTCAATAAGATGATCATAAATCGTCTTACCTAAGCATAAAAACATGATATGGAAACGGTAAGGTGTAGAAAATGATATGATCATGAATGGTTAAATAATATTGAGATGTTGATTATACTGACGCCCATATATTCGAGGATGAAAATTTATGTTGCAAAGGTATGAGGAGAGTATTCATAGTTTAAACATAATAGGATTAATGGAATTGACAAATGATGTCGAGTTTTGATACCACCAGATAACAAGATGTAACGGAATTATCACTTTATTATTTCATGGATAACTTTACATATGAACTTTACATATGAAAAAGAGTTGATACTTATGCTAAGTATCTTGTAGTAGAATAAGAACAACAAACGACAAGGATTGTAGCTTGATGATTAGAGTTTTTAGATTGAAGAAGATTCTGATGAGAGTTGAATATCCTCGAGAGTTGTTTTCTAGAGTAGAAATCCTAAAGTGAACAAAAGCAAGCTTGGCTCTAGGTATGCTTTCCTGTGGCCCTGCTATTTGCTTTTGAGCACTGATTCGCATAATGTCCTTTCTTTCAACAGGCATTACATGTTACGGATATGGTTTGTAGATTGTTTCTAGTGGTTGGTCTTTTGTTTCTGCAATTCTTGGTCAGATGGCCTATCTTGTTGCAAGTTTGACACTTGACATTGCAAGGACCTATGTGATGTAGGGTGCATTTTTCACACAAAGGACGATTTCCAGTATATCCGTTGGTGGCAGTATAAATCTTGAAGGCTTCTTGTTCTGCTGTTGGTAGTAATGATTGTTATTGTTATAGTTATTCTGATAGTTGTTGTTGTTGTTGGTGTTTCTCTCATCCTCAAGCTTTCTTTTACGATCATTGGTTTCTTGCACAGAATCATGCTTTATTATCTGATCCATTAATCTCTGGGCTATGTTGATGGCTTCCTCCAAAGTTTGAGGCTTCGAGGCAGTAACATTTCCTTCAATACTTCTGGGTAATCCATTGATGAAGACTTTCATAAGTTTCTCGAGATTTGGTACCATGTTTGGACATAAGACGGCTAATTCCTGAAATCTCCTAATGTAAGTCTTAAGGTCATTTCCTTTCACAACCAAATTGTAAAATTCGTCTTCCATCTTTTTGACTTCTGTTCGAGGGCAATACTTATTGGTTAAGAGACTTTTCAATTCGGTCCAAGTGATTCGATTGGCTTGATCTATTCCAATAGGTTAAGCGTATGAATTCCACCAAGACAGGGCATCATCGGTTAAAGTACCGGTAGCATATGTCACTTTGTTTTCTTCGGCACAGTGGCTACGAGAAAATACCGATTCAGTCCGCTCAAACCAGCGAATGAGGCCAACTGCTCCTTCCGTACCATTGAAGTAGAAAGGTTGACAGCTAACGAACTCTTTATAGTTTCCCGTTTTTGCTACAGGAGTTCCAGTAAGTCCGGTGTTCCTGTTGGGATTACTAGCACTTGCCACTGCTGCAGCTTGTGCTTCCAGAACTGTAGCAAAGCCATTAGTAATGAGTTGCTAGATGGCATCCAAAGTTATGGCTGGTGTTTCAGATGTTGACGTCCTTTTGGGAGGCATTCTATCAACATAATATAACACGTGGTAAGAATGACATCACAAGTTTGGAAAGTAATAAAGAAAATGTGATGCTTAAAATGCTTAAAGAATAATGAATTTTAAGCACTTAAAGGTTATGATATGATTCATGAAGACGGAGATAATGATGCAAATGATGGAGATGATGATGAAAGAGAGATAAGCTGGAAATAAGGTACGTAACGGGATTGCCTTCATAAATAACTTGCCTTCTTACTGTACATAGTCAAGATTTGACAAGCATTTTTATTTATACCACACATCCCGTGGCTAGGATAAAGGTATAACTAGTCTAAGAGTTTGTTGATTTTGAGCCGGTAGATGACATCCTAAAGATCTTCCTGATCCGTTTGGTGACGAGCTTGGATTTTCTCAATGATTCGTTAAAGATCGGAAATTCTGTAGTGAGCAAAGGCAATCTTATCCTTTTGCCCTAACCGCTTCTTTTGAAGTTTGATAATCCGAGTACGGGTTCTCTTAAGTTCGGCCTTCAGTTCGTTACCATTAATATGTCCTTCTTCCATTTTCTGAATGCGGTGAAGAGAGAGTTCATCTAAGTAATTCAAGATATCTTCGACTTGTTTCTCATGATGTTTCAGATACATCTTATCCAAACATTTTCCTATTTCAAATATCTGAGGTGGGGTAGGAGTATAAACTAAGGAAGATGGTGATACCAAATTACGGGTTTGATTCCGAGATGAATTAGATAACGTAGTTGAGGAAAAGGATGAGGACCGGATTCGCTTCTTAGGTGGTAATAGTTCTTCAGGAACAAAGAAATATCGAGGATCAATTAGTAGTGATGGTGGTAATACCGGAGATGGAGTCAAAATAGTTGGTGGAGTAATAGGATCTGGTGATGAAATAGGTGATTCCTTAGCATAAAATGCTTGTACGTTCTTCAAACAAGGATTATTGTAGAGAGGTGAGATCACTGATGGGATTATATTAGAGTTTTCCGAAGAGACTGAAGTATAGTTGAGAATATTCATAGAGGAAATAGCATCCTCAAGATCAGAAGTAGAGTGGTCGGGAGAAGACATCGTTCTGATAACAACCCAATTTGTAAATAACATAAGTTATTTATGTAATAGTATAATAGATATGTGTCTTTACATACCTGTTCCGGAATGTAGTGGCACGAGGGACTTTGATGGCTGAAAAGAAATGTGGTTATAGTTAAGGTTTTGACCTTGTTCTCTATAACCATGGCGCTGATACCAATCTGTAACACCCCTATTTTTACAATATAGCAGCGGAAGCTAGTCTGGGGTATTACTTCATGGATACAACAATCATAATCATAGAAAACGACTTAAAAGAGACGTTGTTGGAAAAAGTTAGTTATCATTCCTTATAATCAGAGTTTTTACAAAATGTAGGTCCCAAAATCTAAAACATAATGTGTGAATGATAATAGTTCAGCCATCTTCAAGTCCAAGCCGCTCCGTGCCATATATTACTTCAATAACCTGAGATAAACATGCTAAAAAGTCAACACAAAGGTTGAGTGAAATTCATAAGTTTGATAAACAGTTTGAATACAAGTCATAATGTAATAATTGTACAAACACAATTATTATGAAAATGGTATTGTTATGATCTTAGGTCACGTTATTATATACCCGTTATTTGTAATAATTGCAACGAATGCAATTATCATAGTAACAGTGTATTACTGCGTTATTGTCTTGTTTGGTCTGTTTGGTCATGTCATGTATAGTATAGTCCGGTCTAAGCTCATGGCACACAAACTAACTAGTGTATATATATATACCCAAAATGATGTGATATATATAGAGATAATAGCCCTCGGTGTAGGTAATTTCCATATACCTATGAAATTCAAATATAG
>BQNB010157292.1:0-12663 GCA_026074375.1 Tanacetum coccineum | reverse complement strand
TATAGCTCGTAGTTTAGTAGTTAAACGTATGACTTTCGGTATCGGACCGGGTACTAATACCTGGTGTTTTGTAAGAACTATAAATGCCTCTTCCAACTTTGGAAGAGGTAAGCATCTAGTCATTTTACACACACTCTTAAGTGTGTTTTTATTAGTTTCTCTCTCAACAATTCTCTCTCTAACTTTCTCTCTCTAGATCTATACATGTTTGTGTGAATTAGGGAACCTACAGAAATGGTCTTTCGCAGTTGCTTCATTGAGTTTATGATAATCAATGCATACTCTCCAACGTGTAAAAGTTCTTATTGGGACAAGTTCATCTTTTTCGTTAGTAACAACTGTGATACTACCTTTCTTCGAAACACAGTCAATAAGGCTTACCCAAGGGCTATCGGCGATTGGATAAATGATACTTGTATCGAGCAGTTTAACTATTTATTTTTTAACAACTTCTTTCATGTTTGGGTTTAATCTTCTTTGTTTTTGAATAACTGGTTTTTTGTCTTCTAAAAGTTGAATTTTATGTTTACAAAAAGATGGACAGATTCTAGGAATGCTTGTGGTTTTCCAAGTAAATGCTTGTTTGTGTCTTTTAAGAACAGATACGAGTTTATTTTTATTTTCTTCAGAAAGTTGGGATGATATGATAACAGGAAGAAAAGAGGGTTCTTCCAAGAATACATATTCTAGGTTATCAGGAAGAGGTTTGAGTTCAAGATCTGTAGGAGGTTCTTCAAGAGATGTTTTGATCTTGTAATCGGTGTTAAAAGTGATTTTTTTCAAATGGTGGTTCTTCGGTGTCAGATTCGGATTCAGAGTTTTCCTCGGAAGTCATTTCCATGAATTCATCGAATTCAGCAAAGAGTTTTTCTTCGAGGATGGTTCATTCGATGAAATGAAGGATTTCACTACCTTCGTCCAAAAGAGCATCGGAATCTTCTTATAAGATTTCGTCGATGACGTAAATACTGAAACATGTATCATCATTTGAATAGGAATTTTTCATCGCAGAATCGATGTGAAAGATCATTCGTTCAGTTCCAACTCTGAGATTGAGTTGTTTATGCTTAACTCGAATTACTGCATCGGCAGTGTGAAGAAAAGGTCTTCCTAATATAAGGGGAACTTTACTATCTTCTTCCATTTCGAGAATAACGAAATCGGTAGGGAAAGTAAATTTACCAACTTCAACGAGCATATTTTCAGCTATTCTAACAGGATATTAGAATGATCGGTCGGCTAATCTTACAGTCATTTTAGTAGGTTTGAGAGTTTCGAGAGATAATTTTGCGTATAAGGAATATGGCATGAGATTGATGCTAGCACCAAGGTCGGCTAAAACATTGCATGAGAAAGCTTTGTTGAAGTTACATGGAATGAGAAAACTTCTGGGTCTCCAAGTTTTGGTGGAACTTTGTTTTGAAGTATGGCGGAACTTTGATCGCTTAGAAAAGCAACTAAAATTTGTTCAATTTTATGTTTATTATTTACTAGTTCATTGAGAAATTTGCCATAGTTGGGCATTCTGGCTAAAACATCGACAAGAGGTACGTTGATTTGAACGGCTCGAATCATGTCAACGAATTTTCCATATTGATCTTCCACATTCTCTTTTCTAAGGCGTTGAGGATATGGAATTTTTGGTTTGTATGGTTTGGGTGTCGGTGTTTCTTAGACTGGTTTTGGTGTTTTAGGTTTGGGTTGGGGTGTAGGTTCATCATCGCTATCAAAGCTGATAGGAGTTTCATAATCGTTTTGATCATGTGGGTTAACTGGTGGGTCACAGGATTTACCACTCTGTGTAAATACGGCATTCACATGCTCATTTCGAGCTTGCGGTGGTTGGTAATGTTTAGATGAATTACATTTTGGGTTAGGTGGAGTGTAACTAGGAAGAGATCCAGAAGGCCGACCAGATTGCTTGTTAACAAGTCTGTCGAATTTAGCTTTGAGATTTTGAATTGATGCTTGATGGTTGTTGGTTGTTGTTTCGAGTTTGTTTTTGAGATCCATGAAAGTATCTTTGACAAAAGAATTGGCTGAGTGTTGAGCTTTTATGAAATCGCTTAGTTGTTTTTGAAGATCGGGGTTTTCATCAGAGTGAGATTGATAGTTGTCTCAGTTGTAATCGTTTCTCCCACTTGAACGCCTGTTATTGCGGTTGGAATCACGGTCGCGGTAATCATTGTAAAAACGAGTATGACGGAAAGTTTGCACGAATTTGGTTTATTCTTCTCGTGACATGGTTATGTCATCATCGTCAAGGTTTAGTTGTTTGAACTAGATTAAAATTCTTTATACTGAGCATCCATTTTCATGGTCATGGCATCCATTCGGGCCATAATTTTATCAGTGTCGGAATTATTGTTTCCTTTAGTGGCAAAAGCAATGGTTTTCTTAAGAGATGATATGGTCTTTTGGTTTTTAGCCCAGTCAAGCTTGAGTAAGTCTTTGTCTTTGAGAAGTTGATATAACAACCCATAATTTTCATCTATGTAATTATCCATCTATTAAATTAGATGCAATTGTCATTAATGTAATATCTACTTATTAAATTAAGTATAACCATTTTCACGGGAAAATTTTTGCTTTATTCCACCTATTATGCAACGTAACTTGCACAACCTAAGTAAACGAGCTCACGCAACCTACCTATGCCAATTTCATCAACGTTTATAGCCAGTAAACGTTATAATAAGTCAAGCAATATGTTTTAAACTCTCTTTTATCATACGTTATCTATTTAATGTACTTTTTAAAACGTTATTACAAAACGAATTTTAAACGTTAACATTTATAACAAAACCTTAAATATATGTAATGTTTACATACAAACCAAAAGTACAATCTAATAAGGCATGTGTACAAGGTTACAATGCATAATATTTGAATTATATTTCCCTCCAAAACCCTAGTACAACTCTCTAAAACTCTAAGTACAAACCGACAATGCACAACAATCAAAATATGTTTTTTCCCTCCGTTTTTTCTAAGGGATTTTGTAGAACCTTTCTAGTACATGTTACAAGTCTCCTAAGCATCACATTTAAACATTCTTTACCTCCATTTGAGCCCCTACTCGTCCTAAAAACCAAAACCCTAACCCAAAAACCCTAAACAACCCGTACACCTTAAACTGGTTTTAAACTAAAACCTAACCTAGCAACCACCCTTCTCCATGATGCACCACCTTGCCTACTATCTTGTTAAGCACCACCATGATTCACCACCTTGCCTACTATCTTGCTAAGCACCACTATGATTCACCACCTTGCTACCCTCCTTTTACCTACTTATCACCACCAAGAAACCACCCATACACCTTAGTCACCACCTAGCTAACACCCTACCACCTCCATCACCACCTTGGACTCCAAGCAAAACCCCTGGCCACCACTCTAAGTAAACTTGGTCCTTACTCTATGTAAACTTGGCCACTACTCCTAAATTTACCCTATATATACACGAAAACATACATACACTTTCAATTCACCATCAAAACTTCATACTACCTTAAAATCATGTTTTAGCCATGCCATAGAAGAGAAGAAAGAAGGTTTAAGCTAAGTAGAATCCAAGATTTAAGAAAAAATGAGTCTTTGATTCATAACTTAAAGTGTTTGACCCATTTCATCAATTTTGACTGATTCACGCTTTTGTAAGTCTTCACCTTGTTCTATAAGCTCTTGTATCATTATAGATCATGTATAAGATGTATTTAAGTTACTTGTATAAGCCTTGAACTATAAAACCATTCGTTTGGTTTTCCTAAACCAAATCGTACCCTAAACGCATCCTAATTGGATTTTCGAGCTCATAAGATCTTTTTATAAGCTAAAAGCTTGTTAAAGCTATTAAAACTAACATATTTTAGTAAGCTAGAAGCTGCAAAATATTTTGAGATTGAAAAATAACAAGTTTATGAATTTTGGACTAAAAACGCAAAACATTCATGCGTAGTGGTATATATTGTAAATTTTGAAACCTATAAACTTTTTGGGCCAAAAGTGTAAATACTCCAAAGTTAAACCTCAGGGACTTGTTTTGCTAATTTCCAAAGTTAAAGGTTTAATGTTTTAAAGTTATAAAGTAAAAGGGTTAAAAGTGTAAATTAATATATACCAAGGGTATATATTGTCAATTTCATATTCTTAAAGGTATAAAATGTAATATTTTTATATTAATTATAAAAATATATTTAAATATTATAAGACTCGATTTTATTAAAACCCAACACATTTGTCGTTATCATTTATCGATCGAAACACCATATAACAATTATGTTATATATATATAACATAATTTATCATATACTAGCTGTAACATTTCTGATTTTCACGTATTGTACGACTCTTTAATATCAACAATTTATTTTAGCCCGATACGCGTTTACTTTTAATTTTGACGTTTAAGCTAAATCGCGTAGACTAAAAAGAAATCATTTTACGTGAATGGTCACCAAATAAATTAAGGTTTATGTCCAGTAAGTGTCTAATAATTATTTGAGCAATAATTATCCGATTTGCTATGTTTTATTTTTATTGGTCACGTAAATGACTTACGTTTCGCAATAAAATAAACTTAGACGCACCACGGAAATACCTAGACTTACCTAGACTTAAACCGGTACACATTTAAAATATCTAAGCACAAGATTTAATCAAAAATCTTGTGCTAGTGTCTCAAAACCCACGAATGTGGCCAAAATTCTCAAACAAATCGTCCTAGGTGATTTTCAATGATCACAAAGTCTTTTAAACCTACTAGAAAGTCTTAGGAAAGGCATGTTCATCCCATAACTCATTAAAGCTAGTCACATCTTGTCCTTTTAAGATATTTACAAATATCTAGCCACTTAGTTCTTTTCTAGGTGTTGTGTGTGTCGTGAATTTTGACTAGAGACTCAAAGATTTAAACTAGGGCACGTTCGGTTTGAAATTGTGTGACTAGAAACCCTAACTAGCTTTTTGTCTATAAATACTTGCTTCCTAGTCCACTTCATAAATTTCTAAGACCCTAAAACACTCTCAAGTATAAACATAACCCATTTGGTCTCATATCACTCGTCACTTCCCAAAACCAAACCACACTCGAACCCCTTTTTGCATTTCTTAAAGTTCAAGAACCCTAGAAAGCATACACGAGCTAGGAGGTTGGGTTATAAGCTTTGAAGCTTAGTATATTACAAGTCGAACCAAACACATAGGACCTATTGTAAGTTCTAGCTAGAACTCACGTTGATTCTTGTTTATTTACGTCATTATAAATACTAGTTGCTTGTAAATCGAGATAAAGAATCATGTGTACATAAAACATGCATGGTTCGACCCATGCATGGTTCAAGCACGCTTATAAGTTATTCACTGTGAATGTGTGTGGTGCTAGAATAAATGAAACACGATTAAGAGAACAAGTAACGAACGAACAATGACTTAAATGAACCCATGAATGTAAATGAGAGGGTCATGAACCCGTTATAATGAAAACTGTTAGGATATGTCATTTCTGCTGATATAGTTCATTTCTGCTGATATAGTCATTTCTGCTGATATAGTTCATTTCTGCTGATAGTATATCAAGTACTTCATTTCTGCTGATAGTTAATCATTTATGCTGAAAGTAATAATAAAAGTCGAGGTTCAAACACGACATTTTAGATGCAAAAATAGACAAAACCACACGTAAACTTTACCATGTAAATAGTTGGCTCGATTAAGGGCACGGTGTAGTATCTAAATATGGTTTTGCATGAAAAAGACGTAGCTTAATCGAGCTTATTCGAGCCACAAAGCTTACTAGCTTAAGAACATTTTTTTTTTGATTTATAAAACCATAACAGTGGCGTGTGTAGCCACTGTTGACCATTTCCACTTGTTGGAAAGCAACAAATGAAAAGTTTTTCCTAGGCCCATTAAAGAAATAAATAAAGTTACTAGTTTATTTAGTTAGAGCTAAAAATGTAACTTTTGTAATTAGAGGGACTAGAAATGTAACTTCGAAACTTAAAAGTTTAAAATTATTATTTTCGAATATAATAAACTTGGGGGACCATTTGAGTAAATTCTGAAACAGTAGGGACTGTTGGAGTAAATTTAAAATGATTAATTTACTTTTCACAAACTTAAGGGACTAGTTATGACATTTTGAAACTAGAAGGTTTAGAAATGTAAATAATTATAAGTTATAAACCGAAGGGACTAAAAGTGTAAATATTTATATTTTTTTTTCTTCGAACCTAGAGTATTAAGTGTAAAATAAAATACTTGAAAGTATTTTATGAACGAGAACGAACGAAATATAATTATTATATATACGTTCGGATATTAATCGGGTTTTAATATCACGAGTTGATAAATAGAATATATTTATTAAACGGAAACAATTTCACGTTTAACGAGACAATCGAATATAATATATTTGGATTATAAACAGGTTTAATTAATGACGATTTTAATAAATAAAGTGTATTTATTAAATAACGATTTCACGTTTACGACATTCATCGAAATAATAAATACATTAATCGTGGGCACCACCACACAAGTGATAACAGTATATATAAACTTAAAATGAAATTTAGTTTGTATATAGAGTCGTTAGTTTAAACAAGTAAACTAAGACGTGACCGTATTAACTTAGTATTTGACGGGGTGGTTTCGCTACCTGCTGTGGATATTTAAAATCATACTGGGAACTACTGCAAGGGTGATTCATGGCCCCACATTTTTATAATTATAAAAATGATTTATATCTTTGGGTGAAAAATGCTATGTTTTACAAACTGGATGCAAGGGACATTTTTATATAATGGTTATGTGTTGCCTAGTAGCGATAACCCACTGAGCCCATTACCATGAACTGTCAATTGCATAGTCTAGTTGGATTACATTATGCGAGCGCGAATGTTTTTATAACTAGATGCTATTTGGGATTGCATCCCCGTTTAGGGTGAGTAGCGCCACTGTGCCGGTGTACCGACAACCAACGTATACATGTCGGGTTGGATGTTTCGGGTTAAACATCGTGAAGGGCATTATTCTAGCAATTAATATACACACAGAATGTCGAGCTCATCGTGTCATGAGCTTAGCTAAATCAATTAATTACTTTTTTTTATGATGTATCATCTGTTGAGTTTATCATACACTGGAAATCTTGCGGTCCTACTATTGGTTACATTAAACCTATGAATTCACCAACTTTTATTTGACGTTTTAAAGCCTGTTTTCAGGTCAATAAGGCATGAGATGTCGTGATACATTGGAGTCTTTGGGATGTCCAGTCTAAACTTCGAGTCAAAATATATTAGTTATATGAACAATTACTAAATGTCGAAGTCTTTAACTTTATTCGAGAAACGCTTTAAAGCCTTGTGCTTATGTAATAAACGAATAAACTTGTTTATCCAATGTATCTTTTAAACGTCACACTTAGTGGTCGTTCTTATATCTTGTGCTATTGACCCATAATGTAACGCCCTCGGATATTCAATATTCCGCTGCATACTCAGATTTGAGGGTGTTACACTAGCTTTTGAAGAAACTTAAAATGATAAAATCCTATCATTTAAACTATAACGTATCACGTTACTAGGGAGTTTCATGTGAGCGGTTTCATTTGGGTAGACATTTAGACGAGTTGCTGGATTTACGATTTTAAGTGTCCTAGCTCCTCAAACGTTTACTACGTGACCTCTAGATTATGATATCCCAAACAGTGATACAATGTTTTCACAAGTTAACAAACCAAAAACCGTTAAACTTTATGATATAGAGTTTTGAAATATAATCAATCAAACTAAGACTTGACATATTACCCCAGGTTGCGTTACGAGGTTGTTTACATCCATTTGAATTAAATTTCAAATCAATCAACTACCTTATCAAGGTGAGTTCATAGTCCCACCTTTACATGCTTTCTAAAATCCTATGGGGAGATACATGCTATAAACCATGAATACAAGTATTTTCAACTGTATGCTATCCTGATATATTTTTGCCTAAGTTACCTCCATTTGCCATGAGGCATCCACAACATCTTTGGGTAGAGGCTCCCACCACATCTTTGGGTAAAGGTTCCCACCACATCTTTGGGGAGAGGCTCCTACAACATCTTTGGGTAGAGGCTCCCACAACATCTTTGGGTAGAGGCACCCATATGGAAACAATTTGTAACAACTTGAATTATGGTTAATGTTTGGTTGCATGAGCTTAGGGCAATAATACTATTTTCCATGATAATTGTAAATGCATGTAATTATTACCATTATAATGACTTGTATTCAACTATTACATTTCAAACCTATGAATTTCACTCAACCTTTGTGTTGACCCTTTTAGCATGTTTATCTCATGTATTTGAGCAACCTATGGCACAGATTGGCATTGGACTTGAGGACGTACAAACTTGTTATCATTCAAACATTATGTTTTCATATAGATTTTGGGACCTCTTTTTTTGTAAAACTCTGATTATATTTAATGATAACTAAATTTTCTAAAGCGTCTCTTTATGAGTTGTTTTCTATGATTGTGACTGTTGATTCATGAAGTAATACCCCAAAACTTAGCTTCCGCTGCTATATGTGAAAATGGCGGTGTTACAGTTGATAAGCTTAATTCAGGGTTTTATAGAGGAAAATACCACCAGCTGCGGCATTTAGAACTTCTTGGGTTATTTCGTTAAGACCGTGGTAAAAGATTTTGATGATATTGCCTTTGGACAGATTGTGACCATGGCAGTTTCTGAGCATTTCATTCATACGAAGCCAAGCATCGGTTAGAGATTCGTTTTCATGTTGGGAAAAGGCTCGGATTTCTTCGAGGAGTCAATCGAAAAGAGCTGGGGGAAAGAATCGACTAATGAAAGCAGTTCGAAGTTCTTTGATAGTTCCTTCGTTGAGTTCGTCCAGCCAAGTTTTTTGCTTCTCACGTGAGTGACAAGGGAAACATCATCAGGCGGACAGCTTCATTTTCAGTGTCTCTGTATTTAAACATATCACATATTCCTAAGAATTCGTGAATGTGTTTGTGAGGATCGGTTTTGGTTCTACCATCGAATTGGTTTCCTTTGATGAGAGTTATGTGATTACCTTTAATAGCGAATTCGTTCGCGGTTTTAGGAATGGTGATTGCTAATCTGAGAGACGAAGCGACAACACGGTCAGCAGCCCACATGGGTTCGTCATCCATGGGATCGTAATTTCGACGAATATCAAGGAAGTGACGAAAGTAATTGATGTCAAGAATATGCGCGTACACAACTCTCGGGCGTTGAGGTGGATTGTTTCTTTGTTCGAATGGAACTCTTCTTTTTCGTCGATGAAGTCTTCAATTCAGAGTACGTTCTGGTTTAGTTAATGGTTCAACAAGTTCAGAGTTGGAAGAACGTGTATGCATCCAAATGAGAATTTGTTTGGGTCAATTTTCCAGAAAAATTGTATGGCGATTTTTTAAAAAGAGGGGGTGTTAAAAATTATTTTTAAAAGTTTGATTACATAACAGCTTTGAAATCCCCGACAGCGGCACCAAAAACTTTGATGTGTTTCAAAAGCTTTAAATTTATAAGACTGAGATTACCGGTAATTAGATGGAAACACAATGGTAAAAGTATAACCCACATACGTAGTACAATCTTTTTAGGTAAGACCAGGTCGTCTACAAGGATTTGCGTAGTGTTAAATAATCAGCTGAAAAATAAAATTTAACAGATTTGAAATAAACTAAACAGAATTTAATAATGAGAAAGATGACTACTCGGATAATTTCATATAATTCATAAGCAATGGTAAGGGTTACGATCTCAACCTTAGTACTTGAATTTATAAAAAGTGTTTTCTCGTTAGAAATGTTTTCACAAATTCATTTATTTAACTTAAGACTTATGTTTAGTTAACTCGATCAAATGTGTCACTCAAATAATCCAGTTAATATTATATCAAATATTTTTTTGTTTATCAAATAACATAAGTGGATTTCTCATCACAGACGATAAAGATCATAGACAAATCTTTAAAACTATATAGCTCACAACGTGTCTTTTGATCTATACTGGTGTGAGTATATAATCAAAGTTGAGAAGACTAGATACGATAGGATTACAACATAAGCTTAAGATTAACCAGATCGTAATTATACCAAACACTTATTCATTATATAATTTTCACCGAGTAGTCATGAGAGATTTAGCCTCTCATGGCTTTGAAATTCATAACAAATGAAAATAGATAAATAAGAAACATACTATGTCCGAATAAGAATATGGATCAAAATTCTACCCGTAACAAGTATAGAATCGTAGTACAACCTTTATTCTACTAAATATTATGATATCCTTCTTCGTTCTTTGTTGTTTCATCTTCAATCTTTATGTGTTTGTAGTGTTTATGGATGGGAGGTTCGAAATGATTGAAGGAGTGAATTGGAGATATGAAGAATGATTTTTGTGTAGGATGATTTGTTTTGGAGAGAAAATTTGTCTCTATTTATATGCTGATTTTGGGTCGAAGTGCGGCGCACTAGAAAGATTGTCTGGCGCACTTGGGGTGTAAATGCGAGGTGTATTTAATTCCATTTAAGTATTCTTCATAGTTCAGATAGGAAGTGCGGCGCACTTGAACTTTTGTGCGGCGTACTTGGTGATTAAATGCAGTCTTCATTTAATTGACTTTAATTCTTTGACTCACTAAGAAGTGCGGCGCACAAAGGGTAAGTGCGGCGTACTTTGGGTCTTTTTCAGCTTTGGACTTTTCTTTTTCTTCTATTTTGCTTTCAAATCACTTATAAACACTTAAGCTTTGTTCCTTTTGAGCTCGGGATGACTTCCAGTGAACCTGCACATAATTTATGCTATTAAGTATCGAAAGTTCACAAGAAAAGATAAAATACATACAAATAATGCCGCTAAAACATGTATAATTTAGGCGTTATCAAATCCTGAGACCGCATAGTGAGAATTAGAATTAAGAGGCACTAGGATTAACCCATGTTTTAAACCTGTATTTGTTATGATGGTCACCTCGACTATATAGCTATCCCACACCCGTGCTTCGCACTTATTTTTAGTGCAAGATTCTCCTATTGAAACCCTTCGAGTCTATCCTTTTCATGGTTCTCGTAATTTTCTGGTTAATCCAGACTATTAATGAAAAGCATTGCTAACCCTTAAACCAATTGTTACACCCAAATCGCCTTAGCCTACCTTGTATGTACTCGCTTTTAGTACATTATTGTTTTAACCCAAGTTAATTAGTAAGTACGCGGTTGTTAAGTCCTTATCCTTGTAAATAAAGTTTTGGACAATTTGTTGGGAAAATAGATTATAACAGACTTAATACTGGTAGTATAACAGTTAAGTCTGGTAGTTATAGTTAGGTCTGTTAGTATTGAGTTAATACTGGCAGTACTAAGTTAAGTCTGGCAGTACTAAGTTAGTACTGGTAGTCTTAGTAGTACTAAGTTAGTACTGGTAGTCTTAGCAGTACTAAAGTTAGTACTGGTCATAGTTAATTCTGTTTATAGTTAAGTCTGTTTATGAAACAGAATAGTAATAGTTATCTTAGAGATATCTTAGGAGATATCTTAGGAAAGGATTAGTATTATCCTTTCACACGGTTGTAATGCCATTAGGGTTTCCTTGGTGTATAAGAGGAACCCTAAGGCACAAGAACTAAACAACGGTTTGAGAAATATATAGAAGCATAGAGCTTTATAGTAAATTAGTCTTGTCGTTTCTTCTTTACTCTTGTGTTAAGATTCCGCATTAACACTTGATAATTCATAGTCAGCGTTTCTCATATAGTTGATTTGGATTTATCCAAGTTATCTATCGTCTTACAAAGGCTAGTTAGATCCTAAACCAAGGACCTACAGGCAATCCACAAAAAGACTTGCAAGAGAAAGGAGTGATTGACAATGGATGCTTAAGGCACATGACAAGGAACAAGTCCTATCTTACTAACTTTGAAGAAATTGATGGAGAATATGTTGCCTTTGGTTGTAACCCCAAAGGAGGGAACATCACAGGCAGAGGTATAATCAAAATTGGAAATTTAGATTTTGAGAATGTGTATTTCGTAAGAGAATTAACGTTCAACCTCTTTTGTGTCACACAAATGTGTGACAAAAAGAATAGTGTTCTCTTTACCGACACTGAATGTATTGTTTTATCTCTAAACTTCAAGTTAACTGATGAAAGTCATGTTTTACTTAATGTTCCTAGAATGAACAATATGTATAGTATTGATTTAGAGAATATTGTTCCTAAAGGAGGTCTAACTTGTATCATTGTAAAATCTACATCTGGTGAATCTAAACTTTGGCATAGAAGGCTTGAACACATAAATTTCAAAATTATGAATAAACTGGTTAAGGGAAATCTTGTAAGAGGTTTACCTTTAAAACTTTTTGAAAATGATCAAACATGTGTTACTTGTCAGAAGGGAAGCAACATAGAGCTTCTTGTATGTCCAAAATAGTAAGTTTAATTAACCAACCTTTACAAATGTTGAACATGGACTTGTTTGGTCCAACATTTGTGAAAAACTTAATGGAAAAGATGTACTGCCTAGTTGTCATAGATGATTATAGTAGGTTTAGTTAGGTTTTCTTTCTAGCTATTAAGGATGAGACTAGTGGCATTCTTAAGTCCTTTATAACTAGAATA
>BQNB010157290.1:0-15168 GCA_026074375.1 Tanacetum coccineum | reverse complement strand
TTGAGTAGGCGTACTCATCCGATCCCAAATCAATAACACTTGACATGTCAATCATAGTACATGCAAGTAATACCACAATCAACATGTAACATTAAGTCATATAACAGTCACACATTGTCCATACTCAATTAACCACATAATCACAGCAATCAAAACCTTTTTAAACCACAAGCATCATTTCTATCCCAATTTTTAAAGCAATGTAAAAAGAGGAACTATGAAACTCACCTGAATGCTCAAACGCAGCTTCCAAATCTCAATATGCAACTATACAAATAAATAAACACGGTTACACGTGACTAAGCTAAAAGCTATAGTCCATGTAACATACATATGATGGATTTCTAAGGGTTTAGTTAACCATCATGGGTCACCCCGACACCATGCCCAACTTTAACCATCTCATTAACACTTTACACTACTTATAATTAAATCAGAATTACAGAATTTTAGTGTCTCTTTACATACTGAAAACCCTTACTTAATGACCTTCATAATTTATACCAAAAATCACCCATGTTAATTTATGAGTATATTAACTACCTTGTGATTCCCAAGTATTACTTACATGTGTAACTACTTCAAATAAAATCAAACTTCAAAACTGTCCTAATTTGGATCTGATTGCTCACCAAAATATATCACTCTAACTACCATACTTAGACATGCTTTCAGAGGCTAATTTTCACGGGATTATCAATATACATATGGAACTTAACTATTGTAGAAGAGATAAGCTTAATTCCACTTTTAAGTTAGGGTTTCACCTTCCCAAACATGACCTAAATCTGACCCGTATTTACTGATTTAACAACTTTTAGTGTAACCAATATTTGAATGACTTCCCGACCTTAAAAACCTTCGAGGCCGGATTTTTTGGAAAGTAGACTCTTTTGGCTTATTCATAGACTTAAGAAACATGTCAATACACGTTTTTATCATCTAGATATCAGTCGTTGAACACGACCCAAAATTCTGTTCAACCCTAAATTAAGTTTTAACGCAAATCTAACATAACCAATTGCATGAATATGACCCTAATCAAGCCCTAATAACTCTAGGATCATTAAATATCATTAATATTCTATATTTTATGAAACCCTAGAATCCACCATCATAAGTGTTACATGAATGTATGAATTAGACAGGATTAACATGCTTACCTTGAATGCTAGAACCTAAACAACGATTCTTGAGGTTTTCATTGGATCAATCACCAAATTCATCTCCTAGGCTTCCTTGGGGACTGGTTTCTTACGGAAAAAAAGGAGAGGGAGAAGAAAATTATGAGCTAGGTTTTGTTAATACTTATCTTAATGTAATCTTATCCCCTTATATTTACAATTTGACTCTTAAACCCTTAAAACCCAACAAAACTGATCGGCCACCCCCCTATAATTATATTTTTATATTTTTTTATTAATTTATTAATTAACTAATTTACTTCATTACCTTAAGTTTTTATAAAATCCTAAGCTAGTTTGATTAAACTTTTTTACTTAAACGCTACTTACTAAACTTTCTAAATATAGCTTTCATTTCACCAAATCACTTTCTATTTTTAGAAATTTTGCTACAAACTTTTATATTTCACTCACATGCTTCCTTTCTAATAACTTACACTTCTTATAAACGCTTAACTCTTAAAAACCAAGAATTGACGTAGCAATGCATGCGACACGTCTTTCATTTTCATTATCACCACACGTGAACAAATGGAATACTTAACACCAAACTCATATGCACACAAAATAAGATAATCATTTACCTCTAAAATGACATCATGCACATATGTAAACCACTTCAACATACATATAGAACACATAGCACGCAAGAAACATACAAAATAGACACTTGGCCATTTCTAAAGGTATAAACTAACATGCTCAAATCACGGTTGTCACACTTACCTCGTATATAGAGCTTCATACGACTTTGCCAAGAATTGTACATACTCTTTCGAGCATAAGAGGACGATTATCAGCCCCTGCTACAATAACGTTTTCTGCCAATGTAGTCATCTTGAAATGATTGTTGTGTGAAATGAAATTAAAGATCGTTTTCAATGATTAGTGAGAGTTGTGTTATTGTGATTTTGTTTTAAGTGTTTTTGATTTGTATTGTTGATGTTCAATTTTAGTATTTGTTATTGGTTTTGAGTTTACAACTAAAATCTGATTAAAGATAGTCAAATCGTTGGATAAACTGGTATAAAACCGCAGGATTTACTAAGGCAAATCGCTGAAAGATTGACTCAAACCGCTGGAGAATAGTTACCAAACCGCTGGATTTAAGGTCTCAAACCACTGGACTTAAAGTTAGCAAATCACTAATACTAAGGTTCAAACCGCTAGATTCAATCCTGTCACACCGCTAGATTAATTTAGCCAAACCACTGAGTTCAAACCTGTCAAACTTCTAGGGGAAAAACATAGCCAAACCGCTAGTTAAACCTGACAAACCGCTGGATTAGAAACTGGCAAACCGCTAGTTTAATTGAACTCAGATCACTAGTTTTAGAGGTTCAAATCGCTAGAATCGTTCCTACCAAATTGCTAAACACAAAGAATCGAACAACTAGCCAGAAAGTACCAAACTGCTAATTTATAATGCCAAACCCTAGACATAATTTAGCAAAACCGCTGAAATTCCTATGCCAAACCGCGAGTTCAATCTTACCAAACCGCTAATTAAGCCTGTTCAAACCGCTAATTAAGACTGTTAAACCGCTACTTTTGTTACTTAAACCGCTGAAAGAACTAGTCAAACCACTAGTTTGACGAAAAACACCAAATGTACCTAAAGACACAAAAACATCTAAAAGGCATAATTTTTAACGTTATTTCTTGAATTTTTTTGCAAAACTAACTATGTTTAAGCTATATCTAACATAAAAACAAAAACTTTAACATTTTTAACACCAAAAATGTGACCACTTTTTATTTTGTGTTTGACGTCATAAAAGTCTACTTTTTGCTTAGATTTTGACAAGATAAACGCACACAATCAACACGTAATCACCCCATGGCTCTGATACCTATTGTAGGATATCAAATCACACAATCTATGCAAGTATTGAAGAGAGGGTTTAGAGAGTGAAAGGTTGGAAGGTTTCTAGAGAGAGAAAGTGAGGAAGTGAAATAGAATAGAATGAAACCAACACCTTCTCCATGGCATGGGGAGGGTATATATCCTTACATATGGGTCGACCACTATGGGCTTTCCATAGTTAGGCTCAGTCAGCTTACTTACTTAATTACATGTTAACTACGAGCTAAGAACTAATATACTTTGGTAGTGACCGAGATTTTTCTGTATTCCTAACATATAACGATTTAGTGAACTTATATACTTTTTTATCCTCTCCTAGTTTTTCAAAGCCCTCGGGTTGAACAACATACACTTTTCCTTTAGATCGCCATGTAGAAAAGCCGTTTTCACATCCAAGTGATGAATCTTCCATCCTTTCCCGGCTACGAGAGTAATCAATAGTCATATGGTCTTGAGTCGAGCTACCGGAGCGAATACTTCATCAAAGTCTATCTCAGGTTGTTGTACATAGCCTTTAGCAACTAAACGCGCTTTGTACTTCATGATTGAGTCATCCGCGTTTCTCTTTATTTTGAACAACCATTTTAACTCAATCGATCTAACATCTTTAGGTAGTTAAATAAGTTTCCAGGTATTTTTCTTTACGATAGAATCAAGCTCGGTTTTCATTGTTTTGAGCCATTGCGGTTTCACTTTGGCTTCATTGTAATTCCTTGGTTCCTCATCAAGTGTTAACATTACTTCATTGACATTAAGTTGGTAATCTACTAACCTTGTTGGTAACGCTTTGTTATGGGTTGAATGTCGTACCAGGATAGGGGTGGCTTCGCTATGAGACTCTTCATCATCAGTTCCTGTAGCATGAAAAGTAGCAGGTGGGATGCGAACAGTAATTTGCGAGCTGTGAATGGTAGTTTACGGGCTATTTTAAACAACAGCTTGTGTGCTTGCCAAATCGTCGACAACCTGATTAGAACCTGTATCATGCATATCGTACCATGTTGGGAAATGCAAGTCAAAAGGTCAAAGTACTGCTGAATGAAAGATCAAAGTACTGCTAAGTAGAAAGTCAAGGTACTGCCAGTCAAAGATCGAAGTACTGCCGTGCATATAGGAACTATAAAGTTTAAACGTGTCGTACTATTTAAGAAATCGCAGATATTATCACGCTCGCAAAAACCTGATTCTCGTCCCAACATGTTTAAAACGAACCTGATTCTCGTCCCACTTTATTTGTGTATTCGCTATTATCTTTCCAATTACATCCTTTTTCTCGTCACAAATCACATGGGCAATTATTCTAATTTTATTTTCATGAGGGTTGTAGAGACCAAACCCACCTGAACTCGATTCTTTTCCGAGATAAACCAACAGTTTTGACCTATCATCGAGTTTCAGTGAACACGACACACAGAAAAGAAAAGAACAATTGCCATGAACACGCAAACTGTTATTGAAGAAATCTTACTTTAAAACTTCAATTGATAAAATGAGAATCTGTACCCTTAAGGTATATATAGACTAACCAATACACATTAAACTATAACTAGGATTACATTAGACATATCTTAAATAGATAAATACTAAATTATAATAGGAGAACTTGGATGAGTTGGACTAGCACTCCAACTAGTATTCCAGAAACCTGATAACACGCCTTAAGCCACATCAGACTTCAACTCCAACTTGTATTACTATTACTGAATCTGATACATGCCTCAGCCACAACCAAACGCAGGAATTCGCCAACAGACATTAAAGGTGTTCCACCATCTCAAGACCTCCTTCAAGCCTTGGCAGCGAGAGAGCAAGTAACAATAAATATGTTTTTCTATTGCAAGAGCATTGTCATACACGGCGTAAGACCGCTGATCATGAGCTAAATCCTCCACCACTGAACTACTTTATCTCTTGTATTCTAATGCCCAATCTGTCTTATTTTAATTACCCTCAAATATTGTAACAAAATCAATGTTCATCACGGATTTTTCTTACAAAATATTAAAATACATTAGTTTGATAAATGTTAAAATTTAAATATCACGCGAAATGTAAATTGTATTAGCTACGTAATTTCTTTCATGTAAGTGATTAAATCAACTTCGGAATGCTTCCATTTTAATAAATATATACCTCTTTTGATTATAACATAATGTTAGAAACGACTCTTTTGACTACTTATTCTCAAGATTTCAAAGTTAATTGCTACATTCATATTTTGCTATGCAATAAATGCATCTATCATAAAATGTTATGCATTATTTATTTATTTATTTTTTGGTTTTGTAGACATATAAAGTTGAATGAATAGAGTATATATACACACAAATTGGATATATTTAGGTTGCAAAATAAAGCGGGTTAAAGAGGGATAGAAGAGGCATAGGGTACCAATACACTACCCATAATTAAAATTCATTCTTTTAGGGAGATGATTTGTACACTTTTTAAATTTATTGGCACACTCTAAATGTTTGTGTTATGCATATTATACCTTTAATATTTACACACTTCACTAATTAATGTAAAGGTATAAATGTCAAGATACGCATAATTTGAATGTGCAAATCAATTTTAAGATTGTGCAAATCACCGCTCATTCCCTTTAAGCGGAGATGCAAAATACAAAGGAAATGACATTATGATGAACCAGAAAAGGTTCGATAATTGACAAATATTTGATTTAATATTATTTTAAAGGCTATGATTGATATTGAATAGTACATATTACCAAAAAGCAATAAAGTAGGCTTCCTTCAATAGGTTAGCAATTATATCGATGTTGTTGCCATTAAAGATTATGTAAAAACGAATATCAGAGTCTTTAACTTGAGTTTCAATTCATACATATGATTTAATTCCTTAAGGAACTTTTTTTTTATTGAAGATCCGATACATAAAATAAGCATTCTGATGAAATTTAGGTAGACGTGATGCATGTTTTTTTATTTTATTGTATGAGCATAGTGTATGCCGAGGTTTGGATATGATTTTTTTTTAAACGAAAGGTTAATTCCTTACGGATATGGATTGATTAGGCATACGTACCCAAAAAAATATGCATACAACTTGTCTTTATATCTTTCCATTTTAACTTGACAATCTAACTTTGTATTCGTTGTCTTTGTAGATACTAGGTAGTCCTATAAATTAATGTCAATCTAATAAAGTATCATCAATCAGAAAAAAAGTAAGAGTAGCTTCATGCATCATTTAGTTTCATAGTTGATAACTATATTCCCTTTTTATGACAAAATACAATATGTATAGTATTTATCAGATTAATCTTTTATCATTTTGAAAGAAAAGAAAGTATCGTATGATTATAACTATGAATTAATAGGTAGGATATAGCAGTTACCTGATACCTTGCATGTTCCCAACAATTCTGCTGGTTGTCAAAGGTCATGATGAGCTTTAATTACCTTAAACAGTTTAAGGATGTATTTTTGGTGCAGAGTTCCAAGTCCTTCAACTCAAATTCTTTCCTTTTTAGGAAATCATGATTTAATGTACATCCGAACACTTAAAAATCCGGTCCGTCAATTGAGCATAACTTTGTTGTAGTGATTCTGACTTGGTGACTTACATGTGTTTTTGGCAGTCAAATTCCCTCGGTATAAACATCATTAGCTTTTGGGAAGTACATTATTTATATATGAAAATAACATTTTGTTCTATATAAAATGCGAGTAGTTGTTTACCAAGTGTTTTAAGGTTATGAGCAAGGTTTTCAAGATCGGGATCCTACCCAGGATCGTTTTCGTCTTTCCAAGATCGAGATCGTAAAATCGGATTGGGATCGTAAGATCCTACTATAATTTCATTGTCTTAATAGTCTTTATAATATTATATAAATCTACAAATTATTATATATTATAAACACAAAATTATATGAATATTTTATAGAAATGTTGTCATAAACTATGATTATGAAATGTTTATGATGATTAACATGTTTTTTAAATTCTACGAAACACAACCCATAAATTTGTAGATCTTTAGTTTCTGGTTCTAGAAAAGTAAGATCGGATCAGAGTAGATCTTAAGATTCTATGGTCAAGATCGGGATCCTATAAGATCTTAAGCATACAATGATCCTATGTAGGATCCGGATCATTTTTGCTTTGCAGTATCGTAAAATCGTAAGATCCTAAGATCAGGATCGGGATCTTAACAACCATGGTTATGAGGTCAAATATTCAAATATAGTTTAAAATATTCATTATCTTATTCAAAGAATCCGGATCAATTGAGAAGATTTTTATTTTAAGTGAAGATAAGAAGAGTTTTCTCAAAAATGACACGATTTTTAACTTTGATTTCAAGTGTTTTTTTTTTTTATGATTTTTCAGCGTAAAACTCATTTTAATGTGATTTAAAACCAGAAATGTGTAAAAAAATTCAAAATCAAAGTTAAAAAAAAATCTCTCGATTTTGCGATATAAGTACAAAACAGAATCCTATACAAATTTAAAGAATCATTACCATAACTCGATTTTTGCATTGATTTGAAATCAAAGTTGGTATTATATATATTTGCTTCACTATTAATTGATGTTTACTATGATGAATCAAATACAAAAATAGATATCAATTGCACCAAACGCAGTTTCACAATCTTCTCCAAAATCAAAACCTTCTCAATGGAACTGTGAGCCCTTACTCAAATATCTTATGTTTTAATTCGAACGTAACAATACTATCATAGTAATCTGCAAAGCAACACTCGCGAATATTTTCTCTTAAAAACTTTTTTATATAAAGTATATATAACCTATATATATAATATTATAAAAAAGATGATATATAGTAAATATATAATATATATAATATATAATATATATATATATATATATAGGCATGAAAGATCAAATAACCAGACAAATATTCTGAGAGAGGATAAAAAGGTATTATTTTTTTTAAAATTACTCAAATTTTTTGAAAAAATTCCACAAGATCGGTATGTTTGTGCATGAAAACGTTGTAAAAGAAGTTTTTTCATAAAAGTGGATAGTATTTAGCCGAAAAAAACAATAATTAACAAAAAACGTTTGTGCATAAATCGGTTTTCATTTGTGCATCAAAAAATCGTTTTGTACCCACAACTTTTGCCTTTTTTGCATATCAAAATTTTATTGCGCATACAAACTATAACAATGTAGCAAAATTTGTGCATCAAAAATTTTTTGTGCATCAAAATTTGTTTTTTGCGCATTAAAAAAAGTAAAAACCTAAAAACATAAAACTACATTTACACAAGTTTTATGCACCAACATACCTGGTTTTAATGGAATTGTGTTGGAATCTTTTCGAAGAACTTTTTTTAAAAAAAAAAATTCTTATAATCCTTCTCACTAATATTTTGTCTTTTTATTTTATCCTTCCTACTATATATATATATATAGTATATATATATATATCTATATATATATATAATATATATATATATATTATAGTATATATATATATTATAAATATAAATATTAAAGAGACGTATAGAAATCAGTTTAGTTAAAAGGATTCAAAACTCTTTGCTCCTCTTGGATTGTTTTATAAAGAATAAAAATTTTAAACTCACTTGGAATGATTGGTTATCCGATCCAGTTCCATCTTGTATGTTAAATATTTTCTGCGATATCTTGCTAATAATATGTTATCAATAAAAGGATGTTCGAAAAATAGATATATGTTTCCTTTTGTTATGAGAATATAGTTTAGACAAAATAGATCTTTAACGAAATATGTTAAGTATAAGAATCAAAATACGAGTCAAAGCCACAGGCTTCAAGTAGTTTGTCATCTAGTAATCTTGTGAAATTTGGCAGAAAAATGCTACTTTTGTCACTTGATGTTACACGAAAAAGATAAAGCTAGATTAAGTTTATGTGAATTGAAAGTTCATCAACAATTATGAGCGATGATCAGCTTTTCAATTATGATGTTTTGTAGCCATGGTTAGCTAGTACTGTAGCATGCAAATTTTGCTTCAAGGCTTCAGGCAGCGTAATAAAATGAGTTGCAAATTTTTGCTTAAAAGATTGTTATGATGATAGAACGAAAAAATGCAAAGATACAAGAAGATGTTGTCATCGGCATGAGCACATGATGTAAGATTTATTCTACTAGATATAAACCGAGTACACTAATCGAGAAGAAAGGCATTTGTTAGAAAAGTTACTTAAATTTTAAGAGAGTTGATATGCACACCACACAAAGAAATGTTCACACCACAAAAATTCATATGTGGTGTTGTACCATATGCATCGCATATGTGATTTTGTGGTGTGCACATCACTTTGTGTGGTGTGCATATCACCTCCCAAATTTTAAGGGCGTTTGATAAATTTGGTTTGGATAGATATTAGTTTTTTATATGTTTCCTAATTTAAGTCGATTTAAGATTTGATAATTTTGGATCATTGGTTGCCTATAAATAGAGGCCAATGTTATTAGTTTTTTTTATAACTTTTGAATTAGGGTTTGATATCTTTGAATTAGAATTTTGTATCGGTACCTTTGAATTTGGTTTTGTAATTGGTTTGGTTATTTAAATAAAGCTTCCGTTTCGTTTGTTCGTTTTGTTTGTTTGTTTCGGTCTTTGAATTATCTACCAGTGGTATCAGAGTCTAGTTCGTTTGACCATGAAGAAAAAGAAGAAAAAAAAAGGTGCGTTTAGGTTTTGGATATTGGTTTGAAGAATCAAATTTGATATCTCGTTTTTGTTTGTTCGATTAGTTTGTTTTTGGTTTTTGAATTGAATATCGATTTGGTTTTGATGTCTCTGGTCGCATCTTTGGTTATTGGGCTTCTAAGGTTTTGTTTGAATTAGGTCAGCAACTAAACTTTGGGTTGTCACTTTAGCTTCTGTTTGGAATAATCAGTTATGGTGGAGCCATTTGTTTTAGATCGTTTGTTTGATATTTGAATTTTGACCGTAATCATTATTATATAAGTGGGTCATTAGAGTTATTTTTCGTATCGATATTTGGGGCGTTTGAATTATTTGAGCCCGTTCGTCAAGTTATTTATTAACTTGAATTTGTTTGATACGGATAATAAGTTTGAAATTGGACCGTAATACTTATTAAATAAGTGGGTCATTAGAATTTGAATTTGGTACTCGAATTTTGAAGATCGATTTGGTTTTTGAAGACTTGGTAATAATCGGGTTGTTTGGAATTTATTCGATCGTTTGAAAATTAGGATCTTCGTTTGTCGGGCTTTTGAAGTTGGTTGCCCGAATTTGATTGTCTTTGTTGAAGATCGTTCGATCCGATTCGTTTGTTTGGTTGACCGAGATTGATTTGTCGGTTAATATTTGATTGTTCGTTTTGAAGTCATCGGTGTTTGCTTTGAGTCGATTTTGTTTCAGATGGGTTTTGGGATTCGATCGTTCGTTTTGAATTTGGCTAGCATCTCTAGCGTTTGAAAATTTAAATTTGAAGACGAAAGATTCGTTTGGTTTGAAGTTTCGAGCGGAGTTGAAGTCACGTTGGAGATTGTTAGAAAAGTGACTTAAACTCTATGTGGCGTTTGGTAAATTTGGTTTTGGATAGATATGAGTTTTTGATATGTTTTCGAATTTAAGTCGATTTAAGATTTGGTAGTTTTGGGTCATTGGTTGCCTATAAATAGAGGTCAATGTCATTAGTTCTTTTTGTAACTTTTGAATTAGGGTTGGTACCTTTAAATTAGAATTTTGTATCGATACCTTTGAATTTGATTTCGTAATTGGTTTGGTTATTTGAATAAAGCTTTCGTTTCGTTTGTTCGTTTTGTTTGTTTGTTTCGATCTTTGAATTACATATGATATGGCCGATGGGCCTTTGTTGTATCCGTGAGATGGTTATATCTTGAACGAAAAGGTTTTGAGTTCAAGTCTCACACGCCAAAGGACGAAGTGAGCTAGTTGTGGATTTGTGATGGTGAGAGAATGGACATGTTATAATTGTGTGTAAATTTAGCAATTAAAAAACTGCATTATATACGGGTTCAAACTTTCGGACATCCAACCTTTAAAAGTTGTGTAGTTGGGTTAGGTTAGTTTGTCTTGCATCTTGTAAATGCCATTATTCATTTCCCTTCATTTTTAATTCTTATTAACCACTTGCTGATTTTCTTTTATCTACTGAAGTAGTAAATATTTTACATACCATGTTACCTAGAGATGTTAACATAAATACGCCACTTAGACTTAGGTTTAGTGGTAAGTGAGTTTCCCACTAACTAAAAAGTTATGGGTTCAAGGAACGTCCTCTCTGGTGAAAAAACAACTTCGAAACCCTAACTCCCTAAAACTTCTATCGACCTCTTTTTTCAATTCCTATCGATTACTACCTTGTTCATACTGGATTTAACCTTTTTAAATCTTTGTTTTCAAGGATTTAGTAGTCTTTAGGGTTCTTGATTAGTGTCCATTTTATTAGGGTTTCGTTTTGATTTTGTTATTACCGGGCATCATTTACTCATTCTGATCTATATTGTTATTTGTTTTCAATTCTCTCTATATTGTTATTTCTTCTGCTGCGTTTCAGTGACTACATCTTCTAGCATGTTGTGGGTTATAGGCATTCGATTCCAACCCTAATTAATTAGGGTTTTTGATTTATTGAAGATTTAAACCTCTTCTAGTTATTTTCTGGTTTGATGTATTGTTGATATTTGGTTTGTTTGTTGAGTATGGAGCGTGGATTTTTAAGTCAAAAAGGGAGTGGGGTGGGAGAGGTGTAAAGGAGAAGAGTCTCAATAGGAATTCGATGAATACCTCTTCGGGTATTGGTGTGTCTACGGAATCGAATGATACTATGAATGAAGATACTCCAATTGTTGTTGCATCTATTGTAAAGGAGGGTGTGACAACATCTGTGGTTGACAAGATGGTGGAGAAGGAAAAGATAAGCTCTTTGGAAGATACTACACTTTCGGAATCTTTTCCATCATTCACTACGCCGGTTACTACTACGGTTGGTAATGCTCCTGGTAAGTCTTCGTATGCTAATGTAACTAGTAAACCAAGTAGGAAGAAAGTGAATGTTCGTACTTTGTTTACACCAGAGGGTAATGGGATTGATGTGGTTGTTCCGGTGGATTCTATTCATGCTATCAGTGAACGACTTGCTAATACTGCTTATGGTTTTTTCTTAGGGAAGAAGGTGGCATACCCTGTCGTGGCTAACTATGTTAGGAATACTTGGGGTAAATATGGGCTTGTTCGCTCAATGTTCAGCTCGTCTGCCGGATTATTCTCCTTTCAATTTAGCTCCATGGACGGATTAGATGCTATGCTTGAGAATGGTCCATGGTTTATCCGGAATAACCCTCTTATCCTGAAGAAATGGTATCCGGATGAGAACCTATTGAAGGAAGATGTTAGTACTGTTCCAGTTTGGGTTAAACTCCATGGTGTACCTGTTACGGCCTTCAGCGAGGATGGCTTGAGTGCATTCTACTAAAACTGGGTAACTCCTCTGATGTTTGGAATTCTTTACATTCTGATATTGCATGAATAACTTAGGGTAGGTCTATCTATGCTAGAGTTATGATTGAGCCTCGTGCTGACGTGGAGTTGAAAGATACATTGCGTGGCTTATGCTAAATATAGGGAGAGTCATCATACATGTAATGTCCGTGTTGAGTATGAGTGGAAACCTCCTAGGTGTTCGTCTTGTAAGGTTTTTGGACATATTCATTAGGAATGTCCGAAGAATACAGGTGCTGGTGAGAAGAAGACTGTGAAGATGCCTAGTCAAACTTCTCGAGGTGTTTTAGTTGGTCCAAAAATGGGTTTTAAACCTCAAAAAGAATATCGACCTGTTCCCAAAAAGCCTAATGCTAGTTCTAGTGGTAATAAGAAGAAATGTGTGGAACCTACTATTGAGGTTAGTAATTCATATCTATTTGATGTTCTTAATTCGGTCGATAGTGATGTGAAGTTTGGTACCAATGGGGGGACTACTAATTTGGTAAATAATGGGGCTACTTCAAGTGGATCATCTTTTATGAATATAGATAATGATGAGGAGTTTGCTAGTAATACTCCTATTGGTGAGAAAATCGATAAAATAGAACGACAAATTTGTGAAGGTAAACTTAGGCTGTTGGATAATGACGGGAACCCGCTAGTTCCTGCGGGTATTGTGGAAAGTGATAGTGAAGTGGAAGTGGTGTTTGATGAAACTGCTTACTTAAGGATTTCAACGAGTGATAAAGATGGAAGTGATAAAGGTTATGGTACCAATAGTTTGTTGTAACAATGGAGAGATTCTTATCCGGATAATGATGATTATGACCCGTATGATGATGATATGTACGAGAATCATGATTTGTCCGAGCACCTTCAGTCTATTTGTGATGATCTTGATATCACAGTCCGTGGCAGGAAGAAGAAATAGATTTTTTGATGTTTGTTGAGTCAATTGTTATTTAGTCTTTAAGAGTATCCTCCTATGGAGTATTTGTACTTGTTATGTTCGCTTTTTGCCTGTGTAACGGGCTGAAATGTGGGATTCACCCACATTCTTTGTACTGAATCGTTTTTTGGAGTAATACATTTACCGGAAAAACCATTTACCCAAAAAAAGTTATGAGTTCAAGCTTCACTAAAGACATATGTAAAATATATATTTGTGACATAAAAAAATTGCCGTTAAAAAAAATACAATAGAAAATAACTTCCCAATTAACATACATGGACCTGGATCACTGTAAGTGTGTTTGGTTAGGCCCTTTTTAATAGGGTCATGAGCCCAGTTTTTAACACCGGTGTTTGTTGAATGGGTTAATATTAATTAGATCATTAATCATTTTGATCTTTGAAGATGCGATGTTCACCAGTTCAGTTTTCAAGTTATTTATTTCGGTTTCGGATCAAAATAATTATCTTCATACACATTTTAAAAGTTATACGACGTCGTCTTCTTCTTTCTGGTACTATTCATTTTACTGTAGCTGCTACAGTGTTCGGCCCAATAGGCTCCCACTTTGGACCGACCCAATATTTTTTTTTTATAAATACGCAATAAAAAAAAATACTCGGCACAAAATAAAAAAAAATTACAAAAGTACTGATTTATTCAGATCAAAAAATACCTGCGCCATGAGGCCCAACACATAAGCCCATATAAAAAAAACACTACAAAACATGAGACCAAAAAAGTAAACCCACAAAAAATAATATTAAATTTTTTTTTGTTCGGCACAACATAATAAAAAAAGGGTTTTGCTAATGACAGCCCTTAGGGTTGTCGTTAAGAGGAATCTTTTTACTACAATTTCATGTAATAAATGAAATCATCCAATCAAAATTAAATGTTTGTTGTGCATCCGGATTTTTAGGGATTGTATCCATATTTTTCGGAATTGACATCCAATCATAATGATTCATAGATAGCTTTGTAAAAAAATTCATTCTCTTAACGACAACCCTAAGGGCTGCCATTAGCAAAACCCTAAAATTAAAAGACGGTCTCTATTTCTTTCTTTCATCAAAGCCGGGTTCACTACTACACAATTTGGAATAAAGCCCCATTAATAGAGCCATGTTAATAATATAAACGGGCTCTAGAGTCTATATAGCTTTCCGTCAAAAACCCCAAAGCATAAAACCCGGTCCTGAAATGAAAAAACAGACGTCTAATTTAGCAACCAAATATAGCCCTGTTTTATAAATTAAAACCCAGTTTTATGTGTTTATTTTTCCCCTTTTTAACTGGATTTCTCCCCCTTCTTTTTTTCACTTTGCTTTTTTCTTTCTTTTCACCTAGACCACATAAACATAATCCCTAAATCAGTTTTTAATGGTTTTCGGATAATGGCTTGATTTGAAAATCTTCAAGAACTAGGTATGCAATCTTTCTCTAACATCCATTTAATCATAAAATTCCAGGTGTTAATGGCCCATTTTTAACAGAACTAACGCCACCGTTAGTGTTGGCTTAAAGCTCGGCTGCAAATAGAGTCCTAACCGGCCTTGTTCATAATACCTCAAACTAGCAGTTAATTTGTAAAGCTTTTGTATTTGGGTTCAAGTTTGCGTTTTTTTTAGATTAGAATTGTTAGTTGTATGAACTAAATGTTTAAGTTGATATTATGTTGTATATGTGTTTCTTGTTGATG
>BQNB010157289.1:0-14015 GCA_026074375.1 Tanacetum coccineum | reverse complement strand
TCATTTTTTTTTCATTAAATATTATATAATACAAACAAAAATATTTAAGGTCAAACTTAAAAGAATCAACGACTTCCTGAAACTCTTCGTTTATGCTTCAAAACACGTCCTTTTCTTCATCTTTTGCCAACTACTCGATAATTACTGCAAATAACAAATATAAACAATTAAGTACCAATTCTTACAATAATTATACAAAATAGGTTATTTAAATGGGATAAATGATGCTATAATCATGACGTTATTTGATGTCATCAGCTCAAAATGCCAAACTACTCTTAAGGTGCTCATAAATACGCTCAAAGTTCAAAACTCAAATCTGCACCACTAATCTTGCAAAAATCATTCAAAAATGCAAACAAATCTAAATCCTTTTGGTCACCTCTAGAAATTTATCTAACACACTATATTAAGAGACTATGAAAAGAGATTTGTCAATAGATTACTCTAGAGTTTCCATCATGAACGCAAAAGGCGATATGAATAACTACAATAGTTTAGGGTTTGTAAAACAAGTTTTAAATCCATTCTTCTTTTACAACAAGCATACGTAGGTGATATACATCATATATGAGATGTGTAAAGTGTATGAAAATATGAAAATATGATATTTAAAATGATGTGGATGATTATGCAAGAACAAGTGACGAAATAAACCTAAGAAATAATGAAAACCCTAGTTTTTTACCCTTCCAAACCCCAGCTTATGACTACCCAAGATTCAATCCTTAGCAAGAACACATATGAAATCTTGAAATATCTATGTAAAGGGGTATTTGTGGCCATGAAAATGAGAGAAAAGATGTGAGAGTTTTGTGAGTTTGAGTGGTGAAATGAATAGCTAGGAAGATTGTTGGTTTATGAAGAACAAAGGTGGTATGGTCAAGTATTGTTTTAGGAGTCACAAGGTGTTGTATGAACAAATGTGGAAAGCATCTTTTGAGAGTGTGGAGATCCATATAGGCTAGCCACATGGGAGGAAAAGAAGAGGAAAAGAGTTGGCTAATGTGGTCATTGTAAACACACCAGGTTCTACAACTCCATAGGCAGAGTACCTAACCGTTGTAGTGTAGTATAGGCAAGACTCGGGGGTTGTTATCATTCTCTAGTGGAATAGTTTGGGAAGGCTTGAACTAAACGTAACTAAGATCTAGGAGTTGAAAGATGATTATGTTTGTGTATTTATATTTATAGAAAGAAAATAAAATCTCGGTTAGGGGATTTTGGTTTTAAACTAATTAAACTGAATAATAAAAATAAATCTAAACTAATGTGGAAACTTGTATAGCTAAATAAATATGTTTACTTAATCATGCATGATCCTTAGTTTTCTTATCCTAATTCTATTGTTTTGTCACTCTTGTGATGCGATGTGTAAGTATTTCCTAAGTCATAAACGAATTACACGAACCCGCCGTCTATGTAATATTCCGTTAAGGCAACACACAAGTAAGGTAGTATGAAGACTGTTAAAAGGCCCCTAAGAGTACATTACATGCATTAAAACACTTTCTACACAATCACGTTTCCCTAGACGTCTTTGCAAGCAATTAAGAAGCTAGTTTTCTAGAGCCTAACACGCACACCCATCAACAAGAAGCAATATTAAAAGGATCCAAAAACTAATTCTCATGCAATCATAAGCAAACACTAATAGATCTAGCCTAGCATGTTAAATAGAAGCAAAGAAGAATAATTAATCGGACAACACATAAACATATTGAAAGATTAAAGGATAAAGAACTTCACTAATCAAAACATGGAGTTAATAGCGATACAAGAGGGGTTTTAAACCCTAAAAATGGCCTAAATATTGATAATATTCGTACCCTAATAATGACTGTCGAGTTCCACACATGAAACCCTAAAAACGAGTTTGTATATATAGAAAAATGACCGCTATGATGTCGCTTTGTAATCCTGACGACGTCACTTCACCGAATCTTCTAGGGCTTTACTATGTCGGTTAAGTCTTGACGCCGTCTTAATTTTCCTGACGACGTCTCTTTGATGATCTGACGCCATCACAATTAATTGTGACGCCGTCTCCAAGGTATGTGTGCCCTTTTCTTCTTCGACTTTGGTGTAAGTTTGTAATCTCGTATGTTTTTCTTCCCGTAAATGAGCCCAAGTCGCGTGTTATTTCCTCCAAAAGTCATCCAGTGCAAAATAAACAAAAAGGAATATTAATCACCGTATTTTAAGAGATATTTGCATGATTTTAAGGGTTAAATAACCTCGAAAAAGTGTATAAAATGAACAACCTCATTAAATACCCCTACACTTAGGATTTGCTTGTCCTCAATCAAATGAGCTTTTCTACCTAGACAATAGCAATATCAAGGACATTTAACTTACTTTTCAAAGATAATGTATGACACAACCAATTAGACCTCGTAACTAAAAGAACAGAATAATATATACTAGCACCTCACATTATGTGTTTTGGATTCTCACCTTTCTCTCAGTGTATAATGACATTATAACAAATAGGAAACAGAAAATAACATTTATTACCATCATAGCATAAAATTACCAATAACTTGAATAAAGGATTCAAACCAGTCCATCGTTGTGCGTAAGTACCTAGGAAAATAGATATGCAAAGAGGGTCATTAAAGGGTTGTTAATGTTTGGGTGTAAGGTTAAACAAACGGATGGGAGATATTTGGGTGGATGGGGTGTAGGTGGGTTAATAATAGACAAGAATTACATGTGAAGCGTGCTAAGCCAAGACTCGACCACACTAGGACTAAGATATACAAACTCTACATCAAACCTATTCTTTTTCTTTTCTGACTCTTTTATTACATGAACATAAACATAAGCAAGATGGCAGCCCATACATTTTTTTCTTTTTCTATTCTTTTTGATTTTTTTTCCTTTTTCTCTTTTTTTTCTTTTTACTCTTTTTTTATATTTTTTTCGTACACTTTTGTCGTGCCATCTGCTGAAACATAATAATACATGAGTTGCGGTTTATAAACGCACCCCTACACTTGAGTTTTAGAACTCATAAACATAAACTAATCTGATGATCCGAATTGAAAAGATCAAAATAACATGGAATGTATTAAGCATGTACGGGGGTAATAATTTGACTTCTTTCCCATTTCTCCATAAAATAGAAAATACCTTGAATCCCAATTGTCCCAAAACTGTATACACTGATAAAAGACTCGACTTATCAATCACGTACTCAAGCAATTAATTAACTGGGTTTACAACTATGATAACAATAATGTACTAAAAACGAGTACATACAAGGAAGGCTAAGGCGATTTGGGTGTAACATTTTGGTAAGGGTGTAAACAATGCTCTTCATTAATAATCCAGAATCCACCAGAAAATTATGAGAATCACGAAAAGAATAGGCTCGAAGGGGTGTACTAGGGGTATATTGCACTAAAAATAAGTGTGAAGCAAGGGTGTGGGGATAGTTATATGATTGAGGCGACCATAATAACAAATACAGGTTTAAAATAGGGTTTATCTTAATGCCTCTTATCATTTAGCAAATCCTAATGACACGAATACGATCTCACTAAGCAGTCTTGGAATGCATCACTAAAGCAAGTTCTAAAATTTAATATACTACCGGTACACACTCATATAATTTTAACCAATACCAATGCTACAAAAAAAGCGACAAAACCATATATGCACAATCAAATCCATGAACACGACATATATGATTGCTTATTCCTTAACTCGAGCAAGCTAAAGGTAAAACCATCTTAAGCACCAAAGATGGGTGCTTGAATTCCCAAAGATCTAGGGGTGAACCTCATATTTTTTGGGTGGAATTTTTTTGAGTGGTAGGTTTTTGTGCTAGTCATATAATTCCTATCCATGAGACGGTAACAATACTAAGTTTTCATTGGTATGTGCCATAAAAAATTGGGTTAAAATTACCGTCTACGCTATGTTTCAGTATATTACTCATCATTTTAAGGACAAAGCAAAGGCAAATGAAGAAATAGTTTCTAAGGCTTTATTTCCCCCTACACTTATTTTGAACATTATCCCCAACATTCTTAAAAGTACCCGTAAAACGAACAAAGGCAAAAGAAACTAGTACTCCCCTGGTTTTGCTCAATAATGGAGAAGAAACAAACGATCCCGGCTAAATCGTCATCCGAGAATCTTCCACATGAAACTCCTAAGAACTCCCGGGCTTCTCTACAATAAGGTTTTGACTTTATGAAACACTAAAGATAGGATGAATGTGGTTAATGGAATCGTGGTTTTTTCTGCAATTTTAGGAAAATGTACAATTGTGAAATTACATAAAACTAATTTTTAAGAATTTAAAAAAATACGAATTTTACTATAGCTGGGCTGGCGACGCCGTCTCCAGCGTCTGTAATTTTTTTTTCTTTCTTGGAAAAAATTATGCACGCAAATCCTATTAGTTATTTCCTAGAACTACATAAACCACAAAAACAATTTAACACAATCATATGACTCTAAACAGACACATAAGACGCGAATTAATCTAAACAATTTATTTTACATGTTTGAAATGGTTCTTAGAAACCGGATATTTTCCTTTACAATTTGATGTAAAATACCTTTGATTGCAATTAAGACGAAGTTAAAGACAAAACAAAGCATGATCACATAATTCAAACATATAAAAACAAACAATAAAGAACTAAAACACACATGATACTCCTAATATGCGAAAATAAAAGATTAGGTTGCGTCCCAATAAGCGTTTTTGTTTATTTAACGAGTCTTGTAGCTAGACTCGGATTCACACTCCTTACGTGACTACTCCTTCGTCACTCACTTCACAACCTTCATTCACCAGTGTGGAACGTTCATCGTTAAACATTTTACTTCTCCATTGGTTAAAATCCATTTCTTTCTCTTGGTGGAGTTTAATTCTTTCCTCCCATTCTAAAATTAGCCTACTTACGATAGTAGTAGGGGCTGCGGGGTCTATGTCACTCTCGGTTCCTTCCTCTACTCTACAAAGGGACTCAGTGATCTTAAATAAATTTATCTTGTACTTGCCAGATTTTAGAGTTATTGTCCCATTATCAAATCTAATCTCGGTTTTAGCTGTTGTTAAAAATGGTGTTCCGAAAAGGAAGGGCTTCTTCTTATCTTCCTTAATGATGACATCAAATAATGTCTATTTTATAGCATTATTTATCCCATGTTATTAACCCATTTTGTATAGTTATTGCAAAGAATTGTTACTTAATCATTTATATTTGAGAATCGCAGTAATTATAGAGTACTTAGTGAATATTAGCAAAAGGCGCGCATTCTGGAGCTTAAATGAAGATATTTTGAAGATTACTATTCTGAAGACCAATACGCTGTATCCATCAAGGAAGATACAGCGTATATGTGCCTGCATTCACCAAAGACCACAAAGGAATAAAGCTTAATACGCCGTATCCAGAAGACCAATATGCCGTATTGGAAATATGGAATGAATATAATATTTTGGAAGATATCAAGCGTGGTCCCTACTCCAAGAAATCCCCAATACGCCGTATCCAATCCTTGGATACGCCGTATCGAACCGACTTCCAGACCTTATAAATAGAAAACTCAAAAATGAGTTTTAAGCATACTAAATCATATTCTCGATACCTAAACCATAAAAGTCGATTTTTAGAGGAGAAAAAGAGCATAAGAGGTCGAGCAACATTAGCAATTCCATAGGAGACAACGTGTAATTCCATATACTTTAGTAATCATTTAGTTTTTGGTATCATTCGTTAACCCGGTTAGTTTACCTTGGCTAAATAATTGTTTTTGTATTTATTATGACGTTTAAAGGCATACCTTCGATGTAACACCCCCAAAATGGGTCGCAGCGGAATAAGGATCCGGGGCATGTTACTTCAAGATCAATAGCACAAGATATATATAAGAACGACACAAAAAGTCGTTTAAATTGATACATTGGATTTAATTAAAAGACATAATACAAAAGCTTATAGCTTCACTTGTTCCTTGTTTAATATTACAAAAGATGACATAGATTTCCCAAAATATGATATAAAAGTCTTTAAGCGTGCAATCCAAAACGTAACCCAATGCATCCTTGGCACCTCGTGCCTATTGACCTCCTGAAAACATTGCTTAAAACGTCAACAAAAATGTTGGTGAATTCATAGGTTTATGTATTTAAATTATGCAGGACCGCAAGACTTTCCCGTGATGTTACAACATATGCAAACAATCACAAAACTCGGGACGTATTACAATTTACAATAGCTCATGACACTGAAGCTCGTCAGACTTGTTCGGCAAAATATTGCTACTCAGCTCAAATGAATTCCTAACCTGAAACATCCCCTGAGTTCGACATGCCATAACGTTTCGTTCCCGTTGATAGCTAGTCACCCGAACGGGAGGATCGTATATCCCAAATAGATCTATTAAATAACATTCGCACTCCACATAATGTGTATCCCCAACTACATCTATGCAATTTGGACAGTTCATAGATAATGGGCTTAACTTGGGTTATATCGCTATCTTAGGCAAACATAATCATGTTAAAAATATCCACTTCGACAATTTGTAAAACAAAGCATGTTTCAACCCCAATAATAATAAATCATTAAAACCTGTAAAAAGTGTGGGGCTATGAACTTACATCAAGTGAGTGATCTGATAAATTAATATAAGGTGGGAATGCTTCACGATTATCACGAATGCAACCTAATTAATATAGGGCGAAAGTACCGAGTAACTTTAATTAATACTATTATATAATCCTATAGTGTGTATCATCGTACTATCGTTCGGCGCTATCATAAATTAAAAGAGGTCATGACATAACGTACGAGGAGATTAGGACAACTTTAAATAATCGTAAATCCAACACGTCGTCGATACGCCACCTAAAGAGGGCCTCAGTAGGAAACTCCCTAGTAATTATACACTTGATAACCACGTAATTTCGATATAGCATAATCAACCGACTAATCATTTTGGTAAAATATTAAATTATAAAAGTGAAAAACTTTACAAATATACTTTTTGTAAAAATGACCTAATTTGTCGAATTTAAGTCCGTTGCTCCGCAGTATTTCTTACGCCCACAGTCTTTGTAGTAGACGAGTGATCAAAATATACATTTTCATGTTTTTTTTGATATACTGCGATAATAGTGAATTTACTATTCACAACTACCAACAGCTCCTTACTCGTTTAGGGTTTTAATTAGCGTAACTTGTAATCGTAATAACTTATTCGGTTAATACCTGATTTTAAGTGATTCCTTCAAGTACGTCTGTTATTAAAAGATGTATTATATTTATAAAGTTGGGTCCGTTGATAGATATGCGCTTTTTTTTACTGTTCATAGTTTATAAAAATTACTTTCTATAAACTTTAATTATCGTAAAACGTTCGTAGTTTTAATCGAGTTAAGTTTCCATCTTTCTTAGCGATTCTTCGCGAGTACGATCTCGGTACATAAAAAAGTTTATCAATTTTTGATGTTAAAAAACATCAACTTCTGTAATAATAGTAATTTTATAAAAATAGTTTTATAAAAGTATTTTCTCGTCGTAAACTCGTATTAATGAAACTTTTTCGTTAAAAACTTTTTTTTGATTTCTATCATTTTTGAATCGTCATGAGGCTATTATTTTTAATAATGAGGTCAAACCTAAACTTATGAATCAAATTAAAACAGCCCTTAAATTATCCAAAGTAAATTCATTATAAAAGCTTGTTTATAACTTATAAACCACTAATTTATACTTAAACCATAGTTAACATACCTTTTACATTTATTATTTTCCATGATATATATGACCAATGACATAAAGAATAAGTCAAAATTCATAAACATAAGTGAAACTCATTTTACATATTAAAAAGATCCCTATAGTGGTGATTTAGCCATAAATAACAATTACACATAAAATAATGATAATAAAAAGTATAAAAGGAATTAGAAGACCTTCATGGATGATATGAGATGAGAACTGAATGCTAAACCCGTGTTGAGACTCAAAACCAAAGCTTTACAAAGCATATAAACCCTAGATTAGGTATGTTGAAAACACCTAATCTTTCCTTTCTTCTTATACCATGCAAATGAAGAACCAATGCTTATAAACACCTTAGTGTGTCTTAGGATTGGTGTGTATAGGCTTGTATGGATTGTAGAAAAATTTTGTATGATTTGTTTAGGAGGGCTTAATGAGCCGTGGGTTTTGGCTAGGAAAGGAGAGAAAGAAAAATGAGTTTCATAAGTGAAAAGATGTATGAAACTTCACATACACATGCATGTATTTATAGGAAAAGGTTATGAGATATTTCTAGTGGTTAAGTTTGACTAGAAAAATCAAAGGGGGGGGGGGTTTGACCGTGGGTCAAGGGGACAAGAAAGGAGGGAAACAAGGGCTTTAATGCCTTTGTCTCTTGGTTCCTCCTAATGGGAATCATCCCATGAAGTTTAGGGATGATGTTCCTAGCTTATTTTCTTTTATTTCTTTTTAGTTTACTTGTGTATTTATAAAGAAAAGTGTAAGTGAAAGTTTTATATAAAAATGTAATGTGCAGCTTTTATATAAAAGTATACTTTGTAAAGTATTTGTTATCTTGTATAAACATATGAAACGTGTATATATATATACATATGCATAAAGTTTTATAAACTTCGATCATTGTATATAAACGTAGGTATTTGTTGAAGCGTACGTTAATTTTTAGGGTTTCCGGGAAAACCTAATTGTCATTTATCGCGAAACGTAAACACTTTCACGTATCCGATAAAATAACTTGTGTAATGTTAATAATTATCCTCAAAATAATTACTTAACCCTTGTTTGACGTAAACAATAATTTGCTTGATGCCCGTTTAACGTAACTATGATTATTTCTTGCTTACGCGATTTAACTTAACGATTTCCATTAAAAACAAACGCGTACAATACAAAAAAAATAAATAGCGACTTTATCAACGTCGTACATTGTCCTAAAACACGAGGTGTTATAGTCTCCCCTGGTTAGATGAGCCTTGTCCTCAAGGCTTTAAGACGCAGCACTTGACGACGGCCCGGTCTTTGAGAACAGATGTGGGTATTTCTTCCGGAATTGATCTTCGCGTTCCCATGTAAACTCTGGACCTCTCTTGGAGTTCCATCGAACCTTGACTAATGGGATACGGCTTCACTTCAACCGTTTAACTTCACGATCTGTGATCTCTATAGGTTCCTCGACAAACTGAAGCTTGTCATCAAAATGAAGTCCATCCAACGGAACGGATAAGGGTTCGTCGGCATGACACTTCTTTAGGTTTGTGAACTAAACGTGAAAATGTATTGATGAACTCTGCATCAGCTCCTCAGGAAGCTTGAGCTTGTATGCAACATCTCCAACTCTTTTATTACCTTAAGGGTCTAACAAACTTGGTATTTAATTTCCTCGTTTCCAAAACGTACAACCCCTTCTAAGGCGAAACTGAGCATCACATTATCTCAAACCTCAAACTCATCGGCTTAAGCTTCAAATCGCGTAGCTCTTTGCCTAATCATGACGGCTTGCATCCTGTCGCTTAACTTGAATGATTTTCTCAGTCATCTCTTGTACTAACTCATGGAACGGTGAGTGAACTTCTCCAACCCTCACCCAACAAACAGGTAACGACATTTTCTACCGTAAAGTGCCTCAAAAGGGTGCAGCCTTAATGCGAGCATGATAACTGTTATTGGTATGAAAACTCGACTAATGGAAAAATGTTAACCAACCATTTCAAAGTCGACACACAAGCACGAAGCATATCTTCAGAGTTTGAATATGTTCTCTCCGCTTTGTCCGTCAGTATTTACGGATGCATATGCCGTACTCATATCTAAACTTGTACCAAGCTTTTCTGAAGTGACCTCAAAATTGATGCGAACCCTAGGGTCCGATCACAAATAATCGCGACCGGGTATCCAATGCCTTGTTTACTACTTCCTTAGGTACATTCTCGCCAGTTTCTCCAGAGGGTAGGATCGGTCTCTCTCATCGGTGTGAAGATCGCAGACTTAGTGAGTCGGTCAACGATCACCCAAATTGTGTCATAGCCTTGAGACGTCTTAGGAAGCTTTGTAACAAAATCCATGGTGATGTTGTCCCACTTTCATTCGGGTATTTTGGGTTGTACCAACAATCCTGATGGCCTTTGATGTTCGGCCTTGACCTTAGCATAGGTCAAACACTTGCTAACATAGGTGGCTATGTCGGCTTTCATGTTGGGCCACCAATATAGCATCTTCATGTCTTGGTACATTTTGTCGGAACCCGGATGAATAGAGTATTTTGATTTGTGTGACTCGTGCATGATCACAGTCCGCAAATCGCCATACCAAGGTAACCAGCTCCTGCCATTGAGGCATAGGGTTCCATTCATACGTGGTTCTAACTTTTCCGTCCTAATTGCCTCTGGAAATTTGGCATTTTCAATCAGCATACCTCCAACATCCTCACTCTTGATGTTTTCTGGTTTTCGCGCTTCAGTCTGAGCATTCAAGATCTGTTTGAGAAGATCCAAGCTAATAGTCATGACTGAGGCTCTAACTCTTAACGGTGGTTCTCGTTCTTTCCTGCTCAAAGCATCAGCAACGACATTTGCTTTCCCCGGGTGATAACGAATATCGCAATCGTAATCACTTAGAAACTCTAACCATCGGCGTTGCCTCATGTTCCACTCTTTTTGATCTAAAATGTGTTGTAAACTCTTGTGATCGGTGAACACCGTACACTTAGTTCCATATACATAACGTCTCCAGATCTTGAGAGCGAACACTACTGCTCCAAGTTCTTAATCATGCGTTGTATAGTTCTTCTCATGGATTTTCAACTGGCGTGATGCATAAGAAATCACCTTTTCTCTTTGTATCAACACAGCGCCCAAACCCTTCTTTGAAGTGTCGCAGTATGCGATGAAATCTTCGCTTCCTTCAGGTAATGTAAGGATTGGTGCACTGCATAACTTCTGCTTCAACAGTTGAAAAGCTGCTTCTTGTTTATCGCCCCAAACAAACTTGACCTTCTTTTGAGTAAGCTTAGTCATTGGTTTGGCGATCTTCGAAAACCCTTCAATGAATCTTCGATAGTATCCAGCAAGACCTAAAAATTGACGAATCTCCGTTGGTGACTTAGGAGATGTCCAATCCTTAATGGCTTCAATCTTGGCTGGATCCACATGAATTCCTTCACTATCGATCACATGACCGAGGAACTGTACTTTGGGAATCCAAAATTCACACTTGGAAAATTTGGCATACAATTCCTCTTTCTTAAGCAACTCTAAGATTAGCTTAAGGTGCTCTTCGTGTTCTTGCTTGTTCTTTGAATATATCAGAATATCATCAATAAAGACAATCACAAATTTATCCAGATATGGTTTGCACACCCGATTCATAAGGTCCATGAATATGGCCGGTGCGTTTGTCAAACCAAATGGCATAACTTGAAATTCATAATGGCCGTAACGTTTGAAGGCGTTTTTTCGGTATGTCTTCTTCTCGAACTCTCAATTGGTGATAACCTGACCTTAGGTCTGATCTTTTTTATGAGTGACACTCGAACCTTGAAGTTGATCAAATAAATCATTAATTCTGGGGAGTGGATAACGGTTCTTCACCGTCAGTTTGTTTAATTCCCGATAATCAATGCACATCCAGAATGATCCATCCTTCTTCTTAACAAACAAGACCGGAGCTCCCCAAGGTGAGGAACTGGGTCTTATAAAGCCTTTGTCGGATAGCTCTTTCAGTTGCTCAGATAACTCTTTCATTTCGGAGGGTGCCAATCGATAAGGTGCCCGTGCTACAGGTGCAGCACCAGGTACCAAATCAATTTGAAAATCTATATTTGTTCGTGTGGAGGAAGACCCTGGCAACCGTCCTCAGGAAATATTCGGGAATGTTTAAACAATTGTTACGTCCTCATAGTCGGGTCGCTTCATCTCCGACTTGTCTTCAACCTCTTTTGCAGTGACATGTGCCAAAAAGATAGGGAATCCTTTTTCCATGTACTTCTGCGTTTTAGTGCACGAAATGATGTTTAATCGTGTCACATTTCCCGGGTTACTTCCGTCACCATGTATGATTAAGGTTTCATTTCCCTAGGGAATGTGGACAATCTTCTCGGCACACACAATGACCGCTTGGTATTTCGCCAACCAATCTATACTGATTATAGCATCGAAACTACCAAGTTCTACAGGCATTAAGTTGATGTTGAATGGGTGATTTAGTAAATTCTCTAATGGCGAGCAAATTCGATAGCGAAATTGTCTTAGGGCGACTAGTAATGTGTCTTGGCTTCTCGGCTTAGGATTTGGTATAAGATGATGCCAACTTTATAGTAAGACGGAGTGAAGGTCTGCTTAGTTGATATGGTTACTAATTCGATTTCTAAAAGTAATCGCGTTCTATGAATACGCACACAAAACATGATATAAGTAGAAAATTTGTTTTCTTAACAATAGGTTTTTAGAGTGACTACTCTCAGCACGGCATGGTACCTTCCTGAATTATACATAGTTGATCAGGCCATGTATAATTGAGGACTAACGATGCATTGCTCATTTTCGTCAAAATAGCGTTATAATTTCATGATATTCGTGAGAGTAGTTTGTAAGAGTAATTAAGGAACCTAAGTTAATACTGACGAAATTCTCATAATACGATAATTGGATAGATAATTCGAAATTATTCGTACAACTAAAATTTTAGGGAAATACAACGAGAACTCCTAAGAAGATAAAGTCTAAGATAGTTTCAACTTAGGATTTGCTAGGCAAAGCGAGACAACTTTCTCTGGTGGTGGTGATGATGAAGGTAGTGCAGCAGCAAACTCGGTAATGCATGTCTCAGCAGATGGTGATTGTGGAGTATGGCGTTAAATAGACATCCGTACTGCACGGGATTTGGTCTTAAAAGACAAGATGATATGGTGTGGAGAGGTGGTGTGGTGTAGAAGCAGACTCATCAGTCTCAAATGCCTCTGTATTCTCAGCTTGAGGGGACAGGATCATTTATAGGTACAGCAGAAGGGTCTGCCGAAGCTAGATGCTCCTCCTCCTCCTCGTCCTCCTCATCCTTCTCAACATCATCATCATCGTTGTCATCATCAGATGACTCATTATCATAATTGTCTCATCCATCGGCAGGATGGTCAGCAGGATCCTCCTCAGGGTCCTCCTTATCCCCTTCCAGATCGGAGTCAGCAATGTAGCCTGGTGATAGGGCTGAGTGTAGCCTGGTGATAGGGTTGTAGGTGAGGCATCAACAGATAGAGGCTGATCCTTAATTAGTCCCTCTATCTCCTCATCAGAAGCTCACTAGAATCTCCATGGCTCAGAATTAATATAAACAGACGTGTAGGTAACCGTCGATAATGAAAACATAACTGCTTGCAACGAGCAAAACTTGACTTATATATATATATATATTATATAAGGCTGGTATGGTAAATACGAGTATGCACTTATGGCATAAATGAATGATGGTAAGGTATCATATTCGATAACTTAATGTTTAGGTATCATTTAGAAACTATGAGCTTATAGTACTACCTTGCCTAAAGGAATGCTCCAGTATTTATATAAATAACCCTTATATAAATAATTATAGAATACACAAGGTAGGGTAAGTATATATATATTTATACACATATATATATACCTAAGTCACGTCCGCAAGTAAGCAAGTAGTGTGTCTGCACATATCAGACAAATATTCCTATAGTGGTCTTAACCATCCTCGAGGGAATTTATCAAGTACCTCGATTTGTGTAAAAACTTTGTCATGGCTCCATCTCGTCATCAAACAAGAACTGTCTTGAGATGCAGTCATGGTCATGGCTCAATCTCGCAACTCATCAAACAAGAACTGTCTTGAGATTCAGTCATGAATTGTTACATGCCTCGACCTAGTTAATAAATTTACTCGACGATAGATGATAAGTGCTTAATTACACATATCTTTTACCTCTAAAAACGAGCTTAAATGACCAAAAACAGACAAAAACTG
>BQNB010157288.1:0-15168 GCA_026074375.1 Tanacetum coccineum | reverse complement strand
TATCCCAAGGAGGTATTCGTGTAACCTAGGCATAGGGTCGAATAATCTTCTTTGGAAAGTGATTACACGACTTCAAGTGTTATTCGGTAACCATCTTGGTAATTAGCTAGGCTATGTATTGTCTTCACCCTGATCTGGGATCTACTACAACTAACAGTTATTAGCTCATTTAGATTATAAGATTATTGCCCTTAGTTTTTTTTAGCTTATTAGTAGCTTACGGTTCATAAATTCACTTTGAAGTTTTAGCTTATTTTGGTCTAGTGTAAATTTGGCTTATTACATCTAGTTTTAAAAGGTAATTTAGATCAATTGCTAATAGGTTTGATTCTACAAAAGGATGTTTAAAATAGTTTCGTAAATCGTTTTTTAGCTTATACTCAGTATTGATTTTCATTTGAAATTTGCAATTGGGTTGTCTGGTAACGAATTGTGCACCCTAAGTCTTCTAGTCCCATTTGAGTTGAAAAAGTTTGGTATAAAAATTGGTTTAGGTAAATTTAATGGTTAACTGTTAGGATTATTGGTTTGCTCAAACTTTTCATTGTTTCGTGATGACGAATTCGGTTCAACTCATGAGGCGTGGAGCTTATGGGTTTAATAAGCTAGATAGAATTTGACTATATTCTTTAGCTTATTAAATCGGGTGGTTACTTTTCGTTATCGGCTCGACATTCGGTTGTACCTTCTTTCCTATTTCAATACTATTAGTTTAGAATTAAAATAGTTCACAATGTTTAGAATTGCTTATTTGATGAATATGCTTAGTGAGTAGATTCTTATTTATGCTTGTTATGTACTTAATTGTTTAGTGAATTAAGTGTGATTAATAAAAAAAGGAAAAATATTAATTAGTGATTTTTATATTACTTAGATTATTGTTTTGGTTATTCGAGCGGGCAAAAGTCATAAGAATAATTAGGCATTAATTTAGTAATCGATATCTTAATAAAAATTATTTTCAATATAAGCGAACGTTGTATGAAGATAATTTGTTAGGAAGATATTGGTTCATCAATAAGGACTTAATTAATTTGATTACACTTAAGGATCTAAACGAATCACTTAGCAAGCATATCCTTTATATATATATCTCTTCGTTCGATTGCTTTGCTTATTTGTTAATTAGTATAATTTAGTTTAGTATTATTTTATTTTTTTAAATCAAAAAAACAAAAAATTAAAAGATATTCAAGCATTAAATTAGGAACACTTTCGTAGATTTCAAATTCATCTCTCGTTGGGACACGACATCCGGAGGATAGATAATTACTTTTCCTAAAGTAATTTTTATCCGATGTGATTACTTATATTATATTACTCGACTAGTCGTTCGTGAGATTTCTAATTATGCTCTCGGGGGGACACGTGACAGCCGGAAGTGTTTGTTAGGTCGGGGCCGTTAAGGGATGTTTGTGTACGTGTGTATTTACTTATATTATATTACGGACGAAGTCTTTAGGGCAACGATCCAGCAGTTTATTGTATCGGGGTACCGCATCACCCCAAGGTTGGTCACCTATTAATTTGGGAGACTGTATTCCCCTCCTCTCTTAGAAGGATCTCCGGGACGCCCGCTAGGTGCTTGTTTTCGGGGGACAACCCCACCTGGCCATTTAACGTTTTGGACTTTTGGCCTTTTTGGAACATTGGACATCCGGGTTTGGGGCCTTACATTTGTCTTGTGTAAGTGTGTGGTGACTGCCAGTGTGTAGTGTGTGTAGTCGTGTGTGTGTGTGTGTAGTGTGAAGTGTGAGTCTTGTGCTGTTTGAGTTATTGATTAGGATCTCTTGTGTATTCCAATATAAGCAGATGATCATATGACCCCCCGGATGAGTGGGAGGATTGAAATCTAAGAAAGGGTAGTGCACGCGATATCTCCCCGTCCCCCTAATGGTTTCCGGCTTATAATCTCCGGTTCCACTCTCTCCATTGTAGTTGACGCACCCACTCATCCGCTGGCGCGTGTTTCTAGCTCTCTAGGTGGGTGGTATTGTTAATTAGATATAATAAGAAAATGTCACGGGGCTGCCACGCCCGTAGTCTCGACGCGGGGTGGTGTGTGCTGAGTCGCGAGCGGGTCGCGCACACCCTGTGATGCGGCAGTTTGGATGCGGCTTAGTTACTTGGTGCATGTTCATTGCGCAACTGCGGACGGGGTTCACTTGAGGTTGGGGTAGTTTTATAGGATTGAACATGGGTTTGTGTCATCGACGTGGTGTTGGCAATAAGGGGGAAAGAGTGTTGTTTGTTGGTTTTGAGGGTACGTGGAAGGGAGGAGTTATAGCGCTATCTTTTGGGGTGCGGAAATACGAATAGTGGTAATTCCCGTGAGGGATTTGTGTTTGTGGCCCCGTGTGTGGCCCGAGGTATGTTGGTCTTGTTGTTTGGCTCGCGTGTTACGTATATACCGAGGGTACCTTGTGTTTTGTGATTGTGGGTGAAAGATCGTGACGGGCACTTGACGGATCTGTTCGAGGGGAGTTGTTTGTTGGGGGCAGAACATGGTTGCGAGGCCCATCAAAACCCACTCCTGTCCAGTCCACCCCCAAGGATTTTCTTTTTTGGGGCTTTACATGTAGAGGGTTTGGGGTGCGTGAGTGGGGATGAAGACTTTGTCTTTTTTCGGAGCAGGACACTGGCTAAGAGTTTTAGTTCGGGAGTGTGTCACGTAGAGCTGGTGGTCTGTGGGGCTGGGCTTTTGTTATAGCACCCGATAATCTTGTCCACCTAGTGTGGTGTGAGCGATCAACGACACATTGCCTATGTGGGTTCATAAGGCGACTCACATAGGCCGTTGATTTGCTTGACTTTGAGAGATGATTTAGAATGCACGTGAGCTGCTAGGAGCGCGCATGCGGGCGATTATACTATAATGATCAGACCTGTAGCTTCCGGTTGGTAGGGGGTCTTTCTTTGTCCATTACTCACTCATAGGTTAGATAACCTTTTGCGGTTTCCTGGTTCTCGATGTCCCCCGTTCACCTACCGCAGTCTTATTTGTGGTGGGTACGTGGTAGTGTGTTGGAAGCGTGCCGTTGGCTTATTGATACCTCATGGTGGCCAGCGTTAGCCAGGTTGTGGGTATATGTGGATGCTGTCTTTCGGCACGCACTCTGAGGTGTGGGGTGACGAGGACTTGGCTGTGTGGGTTTTGAATGATGGACGGTTTTACAGTTCGTCGTTGGGGTCGTGTTTATGGATCGGAGGGCGGACAGCTGTTTGGTCTGCCTTGGCGGTCCCCCGTCGATCTGCATGCTCTACTTTCGTACGTTTTGCTCTATGCCGAGTTCTGAGTCCGGGTAAGGAGCTCAAGGCTGAGCTCTGGGCGTAGGGAGAGTCACATTGGGAAAAGATTTATTACAGCTTTACGGGTGGTTGGCTGAATCTCTTGCGCCCGGGTCACATGTTGTGGGCAGGTTGGGCCGCTGCACACCCCCCTAGGTGTCCCAGTGACGTCCGCGGGCTTCAACAATGTCACGGAACTCAGAACAGAGGGTGTGTCTTTGAGTTGTAGGAAGTGCCCGGGTAGTTTAGCGGTGATCTTAGGTATAGTAGGGTCAGCTGCCTCGGCTGAGAGCGGCTGTGTTTGTATATAGTGTAGGGTTAGGTGCAGCCGTAGGACTACGCTGGTGGTGGTGGTCGTTTTATGGCTGCGGACGGCTAGCGTGTGGACGCTCACCTACAGGAAAGCGTGGGGGGTGGTTTGCGGCTCTGTAGAATGGATGGGACTTGGGCCAACGGTGGAGAAGGATTGCCTGGCTAATGGAATCTGGACCAGAAGAAGCAGTTCGTCTGTGAGTGGCAGGACTGGTACAGTGTTGAGGTGGTGAGGTCTGGGGTAGGTTGAGTCGGGGGTGGCGATTCGTCTTGTGGGCGCTCCGGCTGAGTGCGGCCTTGTTCTCCGGGGAGTTACGAATTTCTTAAGACGATGACTTGATCGATGGGATACTGTGAGGCTTGGTCAAAACCGGGAACAACCTAAAAGTTGTTTCCCATCCCCCACCCCCCCCCCCCCCCCCCCCCCCTCCCCCCCCCCCTCCCCCCCCCCCACCCCCACCCCCACTGCACCCACCCTCACACACACTATCCTATAAGAAAAAACTCTTCTGTGAGGACCCCCACCATAGGTTTTCCACAATATCAAGAGATTGGTTGGTAAACTAGGGGCTTTTTGGGATAATAATTATCTAACCAATGTTTTGATTGTAGCACGGTTTCCTACTCTTAGACAAAGCGGTACCCGTGGTGGACATTTCATACCATAATGAGAATTGTTCCCACATAACTCTCTTGGTAGGTCTGGGGCTGTGGATGGATGGTTTTGAAAAAGTTTGGGGATCATTGAAAGAATTCGGATTTGGAATCATTAAACGAAGGAACTTTCCTGCTCCTGAAGCGCATATCGAACAAAATCCATTTCGATGATGATTTCCACACCACTCGCAAGTACACCGTCGACTATGTAAACCATCTATCGGCATACATACACTCAAAAACAACCACGGTACGGTTGACGTAGATGAATATGAATTAAAGATTATAAGGGTATAAAGAAGATAAGAATTAAACGAATCAAGAGGGATAAAGGAGAATATTTTTTTTTGTATTTTTATAAAGTATAATAAAAATAAAAATAAAAATAAAATAGATTTTTGATTTTTTTTTAATATTTTATATATAGAAAAGATTATAAAAAATACTGTAAATAAGAATGAAAAATATTTTTGGGATTTGTATTATTTTTTAATTGTATGAAATTAAAACTTTCAGATAGATATAAGGATCTTCAAGGCACTATTTCCAAAAACCACGTTGTTGATTGTTCACTCTCCCCGGCAACGGCGCCAAAAATACTGATTGTACCCGAAAGATTTGTCGTGTTAATATAATATTAGTAATCACGGCGGAGAAAATTAATTTAGGAAAAATTAGGAATTTTCGATACCTCCGGATGTCAGTGTTCTCCCATACGGAGAGATGAATATTGAAATACCTACGAAAGTGTTTCCCAATTTAATGCTTTGCTTTGAAATATGTTTTATTTTTGGGATTTTTTGATTTTACAAAAAATATAATAATACTAAACTAATTTTACGAATTAAACAAAATAAGCAAAAGCTAATCGTACTATTAGATATATATATTTAGATATAAAGGTATATGTTGCTTAAGTGTTTCGTTTAGATCTTAGTGTATATCAAGTTAATTAATGTCTTATTGATGTACTAGTATCTTGCTATCAATATTTCTTCTCACAACGTTTGGCTTTATTTTTGGTAAATACAAGTTTTTTTTTGATATCGTTTACTAAATTAATGCCTAATTTATTTTACGGGACTTTTGCACGCTCGAATTACCAAAACAATTATCGAACGTAATATAAAATTCACTAATTCATTCTTTTTCGTTTTTTATTTAATCACACTTAATTCACTAAACACGATTAATCACTTAACAAGATAAATAAGAATCTACTCATAAGTATATTAATCATGATAAGCAATTCTAAACTTTGTGAAACTATTTTAATTCTAAACTTTAGTATGAGAATAAATAGGAAAGATGGTACAAGCACGATTGTCGAGCCCGATAAATCTGAAAAAGTAACCACTCGATTTAATAAGCTAAAGAAAGTAGTCAAATTCTATCTAGCTTATAAACCCATAAGCTTCACGCCTCATGAGTTGAACCGAATTCGTCATCACAAAACAATGAAAAGTTAAAGAAAGCCAATAATCCTAACAGTTAACCATTGAATTTACCTAAACTAATTTTTATACCAAACCTTTTAACTCAAATTCGTTACCAGAACAAACTAATTTGCAAATTAATGGGTTAAAAATCGATTTACGAAATTTCCAATACTGAGTATAAGGCTAAAAAAACGTCTAAATCAATACTGATGTATAAGCTAAAAAATGAAAATCATTACTGAGTAGTAAATAGCTAATAATTAACAAAAATCGGTACCAGACATTAACCCATTTGCAAATTCGTTACCAGACAACCCAATTGCAAATTTCAAATGAAAATCAATACTGAGTATAAGCTAAAAAACGATTTACGAAACTATTTTAAACATCCTTTCTAGATTCAAAACACTATTTGCAAATGATTAATTACCTTTGACTTAACTTGATGTAAGAAGCCAATTTTACGATTAAGACCGAAATAAGCTAAAACTTCATATGTGAAATTAAGATCCGTATGCTAGAGTGAGTTCTAATAAGCTTAAATCAAAAAACTAAGGGCAATAATCTTATAATCTGATTTGAGCTAATAACTAGATCCTATTCTAAATGAGCTATGCGTCTTAAAGCTTATAATTAATCTCGGTAATCTAAATCCATCTAAATCTGGGTAAGTTGTCTATTAATTTCATTGATCATAGCCCAACTAAATCTTAAACCAGTAATTACTAATACCTGTTTGGTTTCATCAACTAAACGAGCATCCCGAAACGAAAAATCAATCTTTGATAATATATATACGGTGGTTGATGTTGCGTTATACTTAATTTATTGCATTATATCGGTACAATAGAATCCGAAACGTAAAGAAAAATTACAATAAAGGAATTGCCTATCTATTTACGGCTATTCCTAATCTAAATCTACGAGACTAAAGGAAAAAGAAAAAAAAGAAGACATAAAAAACGAAAATAAAGATGGATAGATATAGGATATAGGTAGATAATTACTCCACGATTTGCTGCTCTACTATTGTTCGATAAACTGATAAGACATACTATATACTCCTTGTTTCCTTCGAATGTCTATCTTAAAAAATAGAATGATCAGTCTTTAGATGGACCTCTATCTTGTGCTTAAGTTGGGTGCTCCTTTTATTAATTTGCGTAATATCTCTCTTGCTCTGGAGCGTTTGTTTAGTTTAGCCCGTGTTAGTTTGGCAGAAGCATCTAAGCCAGATTTATCCTTTGGATGGTTAGAGGGAGACTATACCTCATCATGTCCCCTAATCTAGTATCTGTCAAGCTAGCTTGACAGTGCTAGATTTAAATGTGCTTTGTGTCATTAATGTCATGCTTTTGAGAACATGGCTTGTTTTTTGTCCATACATTTTCTTTGCAACGTGTCATGTGATAACTTCCCAATCGCCGTGTCCTTTCCTTCTTTCCCTATAAATAGCAGCCTCCTTTTTACTTTTCGCTTTACCCTTGATCTAGTAAAAAACACATTGTTTCTGGAGCTATCGCTTTTATTTTCTGCCGCTGCTTCTTTTGCTCCGGATTCTTCCCTTTCATAGGTACCTTTTTCTTTCCCTCTTATTTTTTCAATTATGGCTAAATAAGATATGGATCTATATCATTCTTGACTCACCCCAGATGATCTAAACGTTCTGATCATCAAATTTAAGATACCCCGTGATCTTCACCCTCGACTACCTTCAGAAGACTTTGTGATGTCCGAGCTTCTAGACGATGCCATTGGTATTTATCATCGGATGTTTGATTTTTATGGTGTTCGAATTCTTTTTTCATCGTTTTTTCTGGCCCTCATCAAACATTACAGGGTCTACTTTTCTCAATTACGTCCTCTGTGTCTTAATAAGGTTATTACCTTCGAGGTGCTGTGTCGGTCTTTGCAGATAGAGCCGACGGTAACTTTGTTTAGGATTTTCCAGACTTTGTGCAAACAAGGTGATTGGTTTTCATTTTCCAAGCGCCGTGCTCCTTCTCTGGTCTGTATTGATGATAATCGTTCTTGCATGAAACATTGGAAGAGTGGGTTCTTTTTGATTGATCGTCGGGCTATTCCGGATGCTATAGTTTGAAGACATCCGGACGCAGCTATTGACGATCAAAGGCCTGCTACTAGTTCTTTTAATATGGTTGATGTGCGTCGTCTGAGTGCACATGTTATAAAGCTAAGGGATATGCCTGAAGGTGTGTTAGTTTTATCTGGGTTGAGTCGTGTTTGGAAGAGCCATGTCTATGATCCGGTACTTCGGGGTGCCAATGGAAATGGTATGGGGGTGTGTTTTAATTGTTTTATGTTATATTGCCGAGGAATTACTTAGGCTTACGCCCGATACGCGTGACCGATTAGCTTACATAAACAAGCCCGTTTACCCATTCTAGCCTATTACAACGTTACATAATTAAATGACCAAGACTTAATATTCTTAATGAACAAAATTCCTTGTTCAACTTAATATTTGAGGCTAACAATCTCCCCCGAAGTGAGTTCATTATGATACTCCTTCATGAGATTAATGAGATTGCTTTTTTCGTTAAGGTCTTGTGATCTTAGTCTCTATCTACGTTGTAGGCTTGTTCCTTCATGCTTTGTGATCTTTGATCTTAAGCCTTTGTCATTGTCTTTCGACTTCGTCTTTACGTCCGAGATCTTTAAATATTTATCCTTTGTCCGTGATCTCTTTTGCCGCCTTGCGATCTTGTTCCTTGACCCAACATGCCATAACTATGCATCATTTTGAAAGCTTGCTAATAATCTCCCCTGAAGCTTGGTTTCTGAGGAGTTATCTTTAATATCAGAGTTTACAAAAGTCTTTGTCTTTAATACTTGAGCTTTCTTGATACTTGAATCTTGATGCTTATAGTATGTCTTTGTGGATTGAGCATGAGCATGTGGTAATGAATCCAACTCGGCTGGAATGAGGTGTCTCCATATCAAATCTTTATATGAATCCTGAAATAAAACAATCAGCAATAAAGCTTGTGACGAATTGCTTTGTCATTCGCCCGATTTTGGTTGATTATCCTCTGGTTTACGTGAGGACCAACCTGGTGATCAGGTAGATTTAATTTAGAAGAATCTCCTTGACAGGATTTCAAGCTTTAAGCGTAAGATCCTCCAACACAGATGTATTAGATTCACCATGCTAGCTTGTTCTTAATATCAGAACGTCTTAAAGCAGACAACATGATATGAGTGAATCGGTTAGTTACTATCTTACCGATTGAGTCGTCAATTCATTTACTAGAACAAGTTTGATTCACATTGGATAGCACCATCATTTTCTTTTCTATTGATACAAGTTTGATTCATATAGAATCACACAAGTCACCTACCAAGAGCTTGTTTGATGTGGCTAAGCAGGATTCCATCTACACTGTGAATACTTATCACTCGGAGTTCGGCAAAATCACAAGGATAATGTGTAGGACTCTTGTAACAGCTTGGAACTTATTGGTGTTTCCACAATGTTTGTAATGAATGTGTCCCTAATGAATTTATTTAATTGATCTCCTGTGGCCCTAGACGTCGATTAGTGCATTTAGTTTTTAGGTACTATGGATAGGCTTAGAGCAGAACCTGCTACCTATTCAATATCAACTATCTCGGAGTGAGAAAGTTTTAAAAGAGAATCGTGTGTATCCTCCGTGAAACATAAAGACAAGTTTCTGTTGAGGAGAAAACACGAAATGGCTGGGAAAGGTTATGCAATACATCACTAAGTCCATGATGTCCGTCTTCAATATTAGAATTTATCTTTGGAAAACTAAATAATTATGTATTTGACCCCGTTTCTGCCTAAAGTGTGTGGAGCTTGCTCTATTTTCACCCTTTATCCATATATTTCTTTTTCATTCTTCAATCCCTGCAATGCTTACCAAGACGTCATTACTAACACCTTGTTGTGATTATTCCAGTGTTAGCTCAATCTTAGTCAGCATTATTCCCTTATACTCATTCATCTCCAATCATACCTAAGGACTGCTATTTCTAACTATGGAGTGTCCTTGGGTAGATCCCTTCAGTTCTGGTTGGAACATAGGTCTAGTACCTAACCTAACCACCTTATGACTTCAAAATCGTCGTGAAATTAAGATGTTGTTGGGTATGAGATCGAACCATAAAACCTTTTTCGAAGAGCACATTTTGAGTCGTTTAGATCACTTATTAATTTCAAGATCACATTTTAAATACATTTCTCCTCTTATTTTAAATACTAATTCACTTAGTTTTTGAAATACTATTGATTAAAATTTGTCATGAAAATTATGTGGAGAAAACTTTTATACGTAGCATGAATTATATGGAACATTAACTTGCTCCCCCTCAAATTTGCATATGTTTGACACTAAAAACAATGATACCAAGTTATAAAGTGAATATAAAATTGAGGGTTAGCATTGTTGAGCACACAATTTTAAAAGATTATGAATTGCCATTGAAGAATTCTTGAAAAGTTGTGCTCAAACACTTAATCATCTTATAACCTACAATCTATCAAGTAGTCATTATTATTACTGAGTTGTTATTAAGAGATTTTTGATAATGTTTTGAATACATAAGAATTGTCGTGAGATGAGTTTCCAAAGAATCATAAAACTTGTTTTTTAAAAAACTCCCCCTCAAATATTGACTCATTTTCAAAATGATACCAATTATAAAAGAATTGTCTTGTAAATCTTTATGAGGGATGGAGTGTTGAACACATAATTTTGAAAGATTTTGAATTGTCAATGAGAAATTTTTGAAACCTTGTGTCAACATTTTTGAGAAAACAAATTTAGAAGACTCTCTTTTAACCTAAGGATAAATCACTGAAATGTACACACTTCCATTGTCGTTTCGGGTCTGAGTTACAGATCTGAGAGAGATTACAAGTCATAAATAAAATTAAAATGACAGTGTTTTTGAAAGCATCTTGAAAACTCCTTTCGAAACTTCATTTAAACACCCCTTGTCGATGTTAAGACAACATTTCTAGGTACGTAATGTTATCGATTCCATGAGACATGGTCCGAGAGGATTTTTTAGTGACACTCTATTTCTGATTTTTGATTTTGTATTTTCTTTTTAAAATTTTATATTTTTGTATTTGGTTTTATAAAAAATATTTACATGTTGACCTCAACATTGTTATGTAATGGAGGAATAGTAATTCTAACTCTTGTCGTGATGTAGCTGTATTTTCTGCTGGAGGAACAACTTTTTGGAGACCCGACTATCTTTGAACTGGAACGGTTCCATTGCCAGTGGTCATGAATTCCGAGTTCTGAACTGTTATGATCAAGGAAGTCATTGCTTGTTCATCAGATCAGAATTCTTGAAGCCCTGGTTTCTGAGATATCAGTCTTTTAGCACCAACTCTGAGTCCTTCCTTTTTAGATTGAGAGATTGTACCTGCACTTCAGATTTAAGAGTACCTGCTGCACTGACATCAAGGGCTTTGTTCGCATTCATATGTTAGTGCTATCGTCATTTGAACCATTTGTGGGTTCACTGTCAACCTTGCTTGTGCTAGAGGTGAATATCTTTCCAGTAGGAACCCACCTAAGACCAACAGATTTGAAAATTTTACCCGTCGATTTCCACCTAAGACAAGATCTAGGAGTCATTGTTTTCTCATGCACAACAGAAGTCTTTTTGATTGAAAACCTATGTCCTTTTGGGATTTGTCTTTCTGGTTTCTTTGCAACACTTATTTGCTCTACGAGTTTGTTTCTGTTCGTTGTCTTATTGGATGGAACCTTAGCACGCGAGTTGACTTCATTCAGGAATTTTGTTACATAAGAATCGTGATTTGCATTAAAGACACATTTCAGACATGTCGAGTAAACAAAATGTTTGGAGTTAGAAAAATTTCTAGAATTCCTAGAGTGTTCTGCTAAGGGCACAGTCTTTGTCGTTACGAAACTACTTTTGGATGAAGGCCAATTTCTAGATGTTTGAGTGTTGCTCCTAGGTTTTTGTTTGTTAGCATTAGCCGTGCTTTGTGATCTAGCAGAAGGTATCACACTAGGTTTGAAATTCCTACCTATTTCTTGTGTCTTTTTCTTAGCTTCCTCAAGTATGAATATGAACCATCCCCCTCAATTTTTTATTTTTTGTGCTAGACCTAGATGAGCTAGGTCAATCCTGTGACGAGGTTTTTGCAATAGCAGATTCTCTTTCCTTATAATAATGTAGTGACTGGGTTTTTGACAAATCGTTGTTCACATCAACTTGGGAGGCAAACCGTGGTTTTGAAATTCTAGGTCGTTCAGACTTAAACGCAGTCGGTTGTCTAACAACTGATTGGTTTCTATGTGGTTGTAAAACCGGTTTCCCTAAGATTGATGATTTTGCAACTAGTATTCTCACTATTTTCCTGTTAACTTTCTTAACTCTTTTTTAATGCTGCACATTGCAAATCCTTTTCCTGAAGTTAGCTTTGATTCATCATTTTTTGCAATCAAAGAAGTTGTGTGTTCTATAGTCTTAGCTCTCGTTGTCTTGACAGAATCAAACAGTTCTTTGTAATGCCTTTTCAAAGTCTCATTTTCCTTAAGTAATTTAGCCACTTTATGTTCTAATTCGATGTTTATTGTTTCAATTACATCTATGTCATGTTTAACCTTGGCTTCTATACTATTTACTTTCAAAAATTGACCATGTTGCCCTTCTTTTAAAGCTTGATTTTGATATTTAAGTTCAAGATTAACACAATGTGCTTCCATTCTTAAACAATCTTTTTGAAATTGGGCAACGGTCTTTTTGAGACAAATATTTTTAGATTCGAGAGATTGATTTGAGAGTTCAGTTGTCTGGTTATCAGTTAATTTAGCAGGCAAAGGACATGTGTCATGACATTGTTCAGCATTCTGGTTAACCTCTCCTTCATTATTGAATTCAGGTTGCTCAGTATGTTGTTTTCCTGTAGCAAAGACATTGATTTTAGCAGTCAAATGTACCTCAACCATTGCCTCTTCATCATATATGGGTCTGATATCTGCATCATCAGCATGTGCATCATTCCCTGATCTGTTTTTTGTATCCTGCTCTTTTGATTCTGTCCCATTGCTTTCTGTGTCAACCAAAACTATGCAAGCCAATGCTTTACGCGGATCACCTTTTCCCTCTTTTTTTGTTGTCTGCATCTGTCTTTCATTCACCCTGGTGTCATACTCTCTTTTATGCAGTGCTCTTTCATTAATTGACTTCTTAACAGATTCCATGTATTGAATCAGTGTATCACGGAATTCTGGAATCTCAAGTTGAGTGTATTGTAAAAGGAAGTTGCGTGTCATCACAACATATTCATCATCCAAATAAATCCGTAACTTGATGAACATCTGAAACTGTATCTCGTGTACTTTAAAAGCAACCATGGATCCAATCTCTTGAAATTCTTCTTTGTCAAGTTGCTTTTCTAGTTGATCCACGTTTAGGAACATTGTGCTTGTAAAAGTCTCAACATCTTGACCAAAGAGTGTCACAAATGCGTGTTTGTATCCACACTCGGTTTGATTTCCTTTGAATTCGTTGTTTGAAAGAAGCTTGAGGTGTGAATGAAGTAGTCGAAAAGATACCATGCAACTCTTTTTTGCTTTGTCTTGAATTTGTTGCATTTGTTGTTCTTCCGAATTAGAACACGAAGATAAAGTATCTTTCGTTTCTATTTTACCGTGAACTGTGAAGTGAAAATGATTTGTAGGATCTTAAGTAGATGTGTTGTGATTGAAGTTGTGGTAAAATGAATACAATTAACATTCACGGGATTTTACAAGTCTATGATTAAAACCGAGAAAAGAATTGAGTTTTTCGCGAGATTTTACAAAATCAATAGGAAACCGTGAATGTAAATTGATTGAGATTAAGGTTTGTTTATGTTGAATTAGATGTCTTTTAAGTCCTTGATTGTGATTGTGGTTCGAGTTTGTCAAAGTCTGAAGCGGCAAACCTCTATGGAAATGGTCAAGTCTCTAGGAAATTATTACAAATCGCTAACGAGTTTTAAAATCGGCAGAGTAACGTTTAAGCTATGAATAAGCTAGGAATCTTGAGCTTAGCACCACCTAAGAACCAATAAGCAAAAACATAAGCCAAGCTGTGGCTTTAGAGAGCAAAAACAAGGACAGAATTTGCAAAAATAAGCTTGAAATAAGCACCAAATAAGCCACACAATCACTAATCTACCCTAGGCTCTTGATACCAAATTTTGAAACCTCTCAATCACTTCACTTCATTACTTAAACCATGGATTGAACAAGACAATATATGGAAACTAGGAAGATATTTAGAGAGAGAAAGAAAGAGAATTGGATGATTTACTTGCAAATGGAAAATTACAAAGTGAACCAACAACCTCTCCATCCTTGGAGAGGGGTATTTATAGTTTAACCATAAGGCTTTCATGCCTATGGTATTTCTACAGGCCGACCTTGGGATTACTAAGGCTTACGCTTGATATGCGTGACCGATTAGCTTACATAAACAAGCCCGTTTACCCGTTCTAGCCTATTACAACGTTACATAATTAAATAACCGCGATTAATATCTTAAAATAAATGAAAATCCTTATTCAACTCAATAATAGTGGCTAACACTATGGTTGGAGACATCTGGATGTAAGCTAATGACGATCCAAGGCCTAACTGTTGGTTCTTTTAAATGGCTGATGTGCGTCGTCTAAGTGCACATGTTATAAAGCTAAGGGATATGCCTGAAGGTGTGTTAGTTTTATCTGGGTTGAGTCGTGTTTGGAAGAGCCATGTCTATGATCCGGTGCTTCAGGGTGCCGATGGAAATGGTACGAGGGGTGGGTTTTAACTGTTTTGTGTTATGTCCTTGGTCTTTATTGCTTGCTTTTATTGTTGTTTTTCTTTTTTGCAGTTTATGGGGCAAATCACATGATTTTCACTTCTCTGTCTTCCTGAGTGGACCGGTGCTGAGGTCCAGGAGGAGCCTCATCTTGATGTTAGGTCGACCCTTCAAAGGCTTCCCTTTTACTGCACTCCTCCCGCTGCGGACGATTTTGTTATTCCGGATCCCACTCCGGAGGATCTTGCCGCTTGCTCTCCCAGTTCCAAGATTGTTGCTAAGGCTGAAGCTTCTTAGAAGCGAAAGGCCTCTACTTTTGGTGCCACTTCGAGCCATGTTGCTAAGCGCACCAGGTCTGTCTTGGCTCAACCATCTGGTAGAACTACTTGCCATAGTTTCTTTGTGGGTAATGATGATGAAAGTGATGATGATGATGATGCCTGCGTTGAGATTCTGTTGGTTACTCCTCTTCGTTCTGCTGTCGTGATCCCTTCTTCAGGGAACCAGGGTGGGAGTTCTGCTGCTTCCACTACTAAAGGTTCTAACCTCCAAGGTAATTGTTTTTTATTTCTGACTTGTTTCCTTCCTTGTCTTCTTTCTTTGTCTTATTGTGTTTTTATTTTTTAGATTCTCGAGGTAAGGGAGTTAT
>BQNB010157286.1:0-15168 GCA_026074375.1 Tanacetum coccineum | reverse complement strand
CTTATTCTGGCTTATTAGTGGTTTTTAGAAAAAGTTGTTTTACAAAAAGTCCTTATTTAGGACTTAAGTTCACCTGTTAAAAAAAAGAAAAGAAAAATAAAAATGGTTAAGTTGTTGGGGTACTGGGAGGACTCGAACCCTAGACCTCAACCATAACTCACCAACACCTTAACCATTGCACCCTGGGGTCTTTTCGGTTAAGACCCTTAGGCCATTTGGCTCATAAAAGCATTTTTCATTTCTGCACATTGAGCTTCTTATATTATTTGATATTAGGTATTCTAGTTATATATATATATATATATATATACTATCATTCTCAAACCAGTTTTTGGCGCCGCTGCCGGAGAGGTGTGTAACGAATATCGCGTTGAAGTTTGAAGATTAGTGTTTTAAAGACCCTTCCTCGTGAAGTTATCGTTTTGTTATTTTCTTTTATATAAAACTTAAAAAATACAAAAATATTTTATTTTTCTCGATTTATTTTCGTAGATTTATTAGAAAAACCAAAAATACTTTTTCTAGAGTATTTAAAATACCAAAAAAATTTAAAAACAACAAAAACAACCGTTGTGTCACTTGTGAAATCGGCTCACCTTTAGATTACAAACTATAAGAGAGGTATAAGGAGGGTTGATCATAAGAACTTCGACCCGAAAGGAGAAGGTTTTTATACGCTTCGCGCTTACCCGCTCCTCCGCTTCTTTATGCGTTTTTCTAGAGAGCTACCGTGAACTTTAAATAATTGGAACCAAAGATATTCTCCATACAATCTTATTCATTTAATTCTTTCTCTTACCCTTCTCTATTGTTTAATTCTTATGGCGTCACTCGACTATTGTTGTATCTGTAAAGGTCGGATGAGTAATGATCAAGTATTTTGTCTACCGTGTACGTGTAAGCGGTGTAGAAGAAATTATACAGACATATTTTGTTCTATATGCTGTTTTGAATCTGGAAATGCATTCATTGATGATCTAATTACAAACTCTTTTGATGATCTTCCAAATTCTTCTGACCACCCTCCACAACCCCAAACTTACTCTTTTGAGTCAAATGGTGATCCACCACAAGTTCCGTTTATCTTTAATCCGGACCCGTGTTACAATCAAAACTTTGATGATACTTTTCCACAAAATTCACCTAATTTTCAACAATAAATTCTTTGTTGTGAAAATTACGGGGGTCCTCGTGAGAGTTATCAGTGTCAACCGATGAATCAAAATTATTATGATCATAATCTTTGCTATAATTCTAATTCTTTCGGTTTTGACCAATATCAACCCCCGCAATATTCCGTCACTCATCAACCTCCTCAAGAAAAAAGTATGACGGAATTGCTTCTTAAAGAGAAACTTCCTCAAGCTTTGCAAGCTCTTTGTGAAAGGTTAAATAAATACGTTTAAAAAAAGCAGGAAGAAAAGAATATTGCTGAAGAGCAGGCTGCTAAAATTATTCTCAATATTGGAAGCCTCCCATTTACTATGATAATGATGATGACGAGGAGTATTCTATTCAAGTGAGTGAATTTTTTTAAGAAATCCCCTAATGCAATCACACCCGTCTTACCGACCATAGGGCTCGAGGACTCTCTAAGTATGGGGGACGAGCATCTTAGCACTATTCCTAAAAAGGAATCGGACAAATAATAAAATATAGTGTTGAGAACCTTGTCCCAATCCCAAGTGAGTCCAAGGATTTAACAATTACAAGAGTGAGTGTGATATGCCCGTTTGTGATGATTCTTCTTCTAAGAATGAGGGTTTAGATGATATCGTTTCTATTCCACCAGGAAAAGAAATTGACCACTTAGATGCCATACCCGATTCAGTACAATCTTTGCTTAATCGTGCTAATTCGATAATTTTTCTTATCGAGGAGTTCGCCGGTGAACTCGCTCCTATCGACCCAATTCCACCATTTATGCTCCTAATTTTCTATAATTCTAATTCTTCCGGTTTTGACCAATATCAACCCCCGCAATATTTCGTCACTCATCAACCTCCTCAAGAAAAAAGTATGGCGGAATTGCTTCTTGAAGAGAAACTTCCTTAAGCTTTGCAAGCTCTTTGTGAAAGGTTAAATAAATACGTTCAAAAAAATCAGGAAAAAAAGAATATTGCTGAAGAGCAGGCTGCTAAAATTATTCTCAATATTGGAAGCCTCCCATTTACTATGATAATGATGATGACGAGGAGTATTCTATTCAAGTGAGTAAATTTTTTAAGAAATCCCTATTGCAATCACACCCGTTCTTACCGGGGACCATCGGGTCGAGACTCTTATGTATGAGGGATGACATCTTTAGCACATAATCCTGAAAAGGGAATTCGGATAAAGTAATAAAATATAGTGTTGAGAACCTTGTCCCAATCCCAAGTGAGTCCAAGGATTTAACAATTACAAGAGTGAGTGTGATATGCCCGTTTGTGATGATTCTTCTTCTAAGAATGAGGGTTTAGATGATATCGTTTCTATTCCACCAGGAAAAGAAATTGACACTATAGAAGCATACCGAGTCAGGACAATCTTTGGTTAATCGTGTAATCCCGCGCTAATTTTTCTTATCGAGGAGTTCGCCGGTGAACTCGCTCCTATCGACCCAATTCCACCGGGAATTGTTGAAGCCGATTTTGTTCCAGAAGAAGATATTCGTCTAATTGAAAAAATGTTAAATGATGATTCATCTCCTCACTCTCCGGAAGAACTTAATTCTGAGATTCCTGATGCTATTATCGAATCTTTCTCCCCATCTCCTATCCCCGTCGAGGATAGTGACTCTCTTATGGAGGAGATCGATATATTTCTTGCTACAGATGACTCGATACCACCGGGTATTGAAAATGAAGACTATGACTCGGAGGGGGATGTTCTTTTTCTTGAAGAATTACTTAACGATGATTATATTTCCCTTCCTGAGTATGAATCATTTCACGTTGATTTTTATAATGTTCCATCATCTCCTTGTCCTCCTGAAAAACCTCTAGATGATGATGTTTACTTTGATATTGAGCCCGATACGGGAGTTTTGACTACAAAAGTTATGGATGATATTTCTGATAATTTGACAAAAGAACTTTATGTTCATGTACCTAATGTTTTACCCACCCTTCCCACCCTTTATCCAGTGTTTGACACTTTGCTTCCATTTTCATCTAAAAATGAGGACAAAGTTTTTAATCCTGGAATTCTCATTTCAAAAGAAGAGAAATCTCCTCATCTTCTATCTCATCAGGGCTTTAAAGTTTTTCAGCTTATTAATGATTCTGAAAGCACGATGATGATTTATGGAGGAGACATTCCTATCTTGGATGTTCCTTATCTCCATTTCTATCCTCCTTGACCAAATCAAGTATGGGGGATCGAGTCAGGCTCAAGATTCGGTTAACAAAAATAAGCGCTTCTCGAGAGGCAACCTGTGTTTTCTATCTTCTTTCTATTTCCTAATAAGTGTGACGTAAGGAGGCTCGCCTCTTTCCTTTTTCATGTTTCGTGTTTTGTGTTTTATGTACAGGATTCCCTGGATTTTGAAGATCTCGTGCTCGTGGTTGTGTCCATCGTTCACTCGATCTTCAATCCTTAGCATGCTTATATATAGGAATCCGATGTCCTAGATTTTATTGATTAACGTTTATCTATTAGCATAATTAATAAACGGCTTTAGATTTGCATAAAGACCTCTTAATATTTGGATTATGCCTTGAAATTAGTATGGGGGTGACAGTCTCACATTGAGAACAATGTGTAGTTCTAGTATGGGGGGATCTTTTGATTTGATCTTACTTGCATTTGCCTTGTCTTCACGTAATCCTGTTTTACCACCAAAAATAGCAAAAATATGTGATTTTAGGCCAAATTTAAAAATTTTCAAAAATAAAATAAGTGTTTTGACACGTATTTTTGTATTTTTGAGCATAAATTTTGACTTGATCGAGCATGTTGCGCTCTAGCTTGCCCCTTAACCTATATAAATTTAAGCTTTTGCTAGTCTTTTATACAAGAAGCTTTAAAACACGAATTCTAGCTTAAAAGAGCCAAGAGTTTGCAAGTATCCATAATAGACTTTAAATATGCAAAGTTTATTTTTATTAGACTAAGCATTCGCGAATCTTTTTATTAAAGATTTTAAATTTGCGAAGAATGAGAAATGATAGAGTTGAGTATAAGTTAGATGCTAAGCATGGAGTAGTTGGATCTCTTTAGAGCTCATAGAGGTTAATTGTGGCTTTTTACTCCCATTAGCTTAATAAACGTTATATAATTGTTAAATAAATAAAGTTACTTTGGTTTTTGCGATTCTTAGTTTAAACCCCTTCGTAGAGATTCCTTCTGGTGAAAGTAAGGTACACATCGAGATTTTGTCAGTGTTGTGAGGAAATAGGCTACTAATTCATGACGGCTCGCTACCGTTGTCTAGGTAGTTAAAAGACCACAGGACTTGAAATTTGGGTATAATAATAATTATGCAATAAACCAAAGCCAAAATAAAGGATGGAGGTAAAAATAATAATAATAAAAACTATGGGCTGATAAAAGTTTACAGTCACTGGTGGTTCGCAGCCGATGTAGAAGTCTTCAAAAGAAAGCCCATAGTAAGAATAATAATCCGAGACTGATAAAAGTTTGTTGCATCTGGTCGGTTCGCTGCCGATGTTGTAGCCTTCAAAAAGGTCGAGGATCTCCGAGGTCGAAATAAGACTCCTAGACCATGGTCGGCTCGCATACCGATGTGGCAGTTGTTTAAAGGACCGAGGTTTAATAATGTTGCAATAATAATAATAATAAAGCCAAATTTCGACTCTGGGGTTATCTAAATAAAGCCTCCGTCTCTGGACTCATAGTTGAGATTTTTTTTCGGAATGAATAAAAAGAATAACCCCTAAATCATGCGAAATTAGAACCTTAATGTGGACCTTATTTTCACCATATCGTCTCATTAGGAAAGGATTTCAAACTAATTATGGTCTAAACCAGGCTTACTTTATATGAATAAGGACATAATTTATTTTTCGCCAATAATAAAAATAAAATCCTGTAGAGGATTAGGAATAAGGGAGCGAGAAAAGTTAGTTTTTTACTTACACAATTTAACATTTATGAGTAGTGTTTAGCATTTTTAACTTGTATTTTACATGATTTTGGTTTTTAAGCTTGGTTAGGGGCGTGTATTTGTGAATGAAAATCGAGAGAACGCATGAATTTATCCTTTAGCCACTATTTAAAAAGTGTTTCTTGTTCCATGATCCTAAAAGTATATTATTAAATAATGAAAGTCGAAAAACATGTTTTTCACTTGTGTGAACATTAAAAATTATTATATAAGAAATGGAAAAATGGGGCGTTTCAAAACTATTGATTTCTTAATCCCCTTAGATGAGCACTTAGCTGCTTTTCGAGGTGATTAGTTTAGGGGGATTAGAATTTTGGGTTTTAAGTGTGTATTTATAACATTGCATGAGGACACGGCAATAGCTTAATATGGGGGATTTTGGTATGTGCTTAAATATACATACCTTTTACCTAATAAAACGAGCTAAAAAGAACAATAATGAACGAAAACAGATAAAAAATGCATTGTATATGTGTATTTTGTTATTTGTGTCTTGCAGGTACGGATATTAAATAAAGGGACAAAAACAAAGGCAAAGCAGACAAAACCGGGCATGGGAATGGACAGAGCGCAAAAAAGCGAAGCCGAAGGCGTATACATCCTTAATAGGCCAACCCGTACCTATTTTTGGGCCGGGTCAGCCCATTAACATTGTATATATACCAAGCCTAAGCCATAAACCCATTAAAACCAAAATCCATCTAATCCACTATCATATTTATCCAATTCGTATTTAATCTTGTCTATAGCCCAAATATAATATGTCAAAGCCCAAGTCCAATGCCTAACCCTGGATCTAGTCAAACATAAATAAAACACGCCCAAATTAATTAGTATTCATGCTTCCCTTCTAAATTTCACCCTGCACCTCTGACACCCAATTAACCCGGCTTAAATGAAAATTAACCCTTCTAGATGGATATGACGCACGCAATGACTTTTTTTGCAGGCCACGCTGGCGATCCTGATGAATTTGATTGGACGATCTTATGGCACTGAAATCAAGGGCTCCCAATGATTGGCTATTGAATAAAGGGACAGGATTAGAAGCCAAGTACGCTCCTAAAAGGCTAGAAGGTTCACCTCCTCACTATAAATAGAAGAACAGATCACACAGAGAAGATCATCTAGATAGGAGTAGGAGTAGTGTAGTGTAGCTTATTTACGAGCTTATTGTAACTTTTACTTATTGTATTTCTATTTTAAAAGCATTTTAACTTCTTTTAAGTGTTAATAAAATTCTTAGTTTCCTTTAAATTTGTGTTTTAATTTTACTTATATGCTAAATTGTTAACATGTGCTTTGAATTTACTTAAATAAGCTCAAATAAGCTCATTACTTTCTAAGCTATTGCTTATTCAGCTAAGCCTCCTCAAAGCTTAGCTGAATAAGCCTTATCACCCTCAAATTACCTTTGCTTATTGTGGATTTCTTAATATGGGATGATAAGCCAAAAAGGGAAGGGCTTATTGGACTTTTAATCAGGCTCTATATAAATAAGCTGAGAGCTTGTAGAATAATCTCAAAGAGCCTTTAGTCCTTAGTATTGAGCAAAGGACCCCCCCCCCTGGTATGATCATCATTTACCAATTTTATTGCATATTTTTTCTGTTTTTGCTTATTAGCGCTTAACTCTGCTTAATTCCTGCTTGTTTATGCTTATTCAGTCTTCATATTGCTTATTACATCTGTCTTAAAGGTTTTCATAATATGTTTTCATGTTTTGTTTAGTTTTCATAAAATCTGTCTTAAAAAGCCAAAAATATGCATTTTAGCCTAGCTTATGTTTAAATACTTATTTCTTTTTAGGATTTGCTTAATTGTTCTTATTAAACACTGTGCTTAATCTATTTTTACTCTTTGATGAGTTTTCATAATCTGTTTTAAGCTTAAATTGGTTTTAAGAATTTTAAAAGGGTGTTTGGCTTAGCAGTATTAACCATGTGTTAATACTGCTATTGCACCTTTTGGTTTTTAAAACCAACTTTGATTCATCATACATCAGTTTTAGATCAAGTATTATCTAGTTTTGAATGAGTTTTGATTAGGTCTTAGGTTTCTATAAACAAATGTTAAAATCTGCTTACATTTTGTTCTTAAATACTGTTGGATATTTGATTTGAATCATAGAGTCTTTGTGCTTAAAATGATCAAAATGGTCTTGTATTCATGATTTGAATCTGGTTTATGTGTTTTGAAACTGTTCTATTGGTTTGGTTAAGTTTTGGATCAATTCTGTCATAGTATGCAATTATTTAAGTTTCAAAGTTAGTTTTTGATCTTAATTTGAGGTTAGTGTTAGTATGTTTTAAGTTCTAAATCTCTCTGCATAAGCTCATTGGTGTATGAGCTTAATCTGTTTGGGCTTGTTAAGGTTTTAAAACATCATTAGATTAGCTTAAATTAGGCCTGTAGTTAGCCATTTAGTCTTTTATAAAAACTTTAAAAAACCAAAAACATTGTTTTAGTGTAAACAGCCTTTTCATAGGTAAATTTCTAGGTTGTTTAGTGATTTAGATTGCTAATTTTTGGCTTATTCTAGTAGCTTACAGTATAAAATTAATTTTTTTTATGTTTTAAGGATTAGCTTAATGATTTAGTAGCTTAAAAATTAGCTTAAAGGTGCCTTCCTAGATTGTTTTTAAGTATTTTAGCCTAAATTGCTTATTTGCTTATCTGATCTGTGGCTTATTTGATTTGCTTAAATCTGGTTTAGATTTTCTCATTAGATCTGTTATAAGCCATAGTTGGCTCATTTAGTTTGAGCTTTAGCTTATAGTAGCTTTTTGGCAAAATTAGTTTAAGGCTAAAAGCTTTTAAGCTTTTTAGGCCATTTCTGTCACTTTAAGTAGCTTATGTCTGGCTTATTAGTGGTTTTTAGAAAAAGTTGTTTTACAAAAAGTGCTTATTTAGGACTTAAGTTCAGCTGTTAAAAAAAGAATAAGAAAAATAAAAATGGTTAAGTTGATGGGGTACTAGGAGGACTCGAACCCGAGACCTCAACCATAACTCACCAACACCTTAACCATTGCGCCCTGGGGTCTTTTCTATTAAGACCCTTGGGCCATTTGGCTCATATATGCATTTTCAGTTTTAGCTCATTGAGCTTATTGAATTTTCACAGCTTTTTGGCTTGAGCTTTTTGTTTTGTTTTTCTTTATAAATCTTAGTAATAGTATTAAGCATTTTTAGGAATTTTCTCAAATTTTTATAAAATAGTTTAGTAATTTTTATTAATTTTCTAGATTAAAGGTGTTTTAAATTGTTTAAAAATATAAAAAAGTTAAAATAAAAAAAATAGTTTCTGTTTGAAAATTATTTAAGTGCATTAAGTTATTAAGATTTCGCATTTTTAATTTTTAGGTTTTAAATTTTGTGCTATTTTGGTTTATTAGGTCGCGTTTTTAATATCTCTTAACATTTTATGCTTAAATTGTCTTATGCTTTAATTGTTAATTAAGCTTTATCCTTTTTATTTGCTTTTTTGCGTATAGAATTAAAACCAAATCAAAATTTTGATTATTACAATATCAACGCGATCACGAACTTAAACAAGATTCTCAATTCACACGCTTCGTCGGGATACGACCCGAGAAGATTTGGTCATCCAATTTTTCCTAAAGTGATTTTCAATTTCCTTAACGAAATTCTACTTATATTATTTGATAATTGGCATTAGAATATATCTATAATTTTTTTATATAAGGTCTAAAATCTTTTAATATCAAGTTTTTGGCGCCATTGCCGGAGAAGTTGTGAAACGAATATCGCGTTGAAGTTTGAAGATTAGTGTTTTGAAGTACCCTTCCTCGTGAATAATCGTTTTGTTTATATTCTTTTATAAAAAACAAAAAATAACAAAAATTTTATTATTCTCTCGATTTATTTTCGTAGATTTATTAGAAAAACCAAAAATACTTTTCCTAAAGTATTTAAAATACCAAAAAAAACAAAAAAAAACAACAAAAACAACCGTTGTGTCACTTATGAAATCGACTCACCTTTAGATTACAAACTATAAGAGAGGTATAAAGGAGGGATTTGATCCTACGATCATCGACCGCGAAAAGAGAAGGGTATTTAATACGTTTCGTCGCTGTACGACGGAGCCGTTCCACAGTGCTTCTTTGTGCGTTATCTAAAGAGCTACCGTGCACCTTTGACTATTGGTCCCAAAAATATTTTTCTTTTATATATTTCTTTCATAAAAATCTAAAAATAATATTCTTATCCTCATATTTGTTTTAATTCTAATGTCGTCATACAACCAACACAATACTGTTGTTTCAAGTGTGGAGCCCCGTTTGGCGTTTAATTTTGTCGTACAGGTACTTGTGTACGTTGAGAAGAAATTTACACTGGATTGAGTTCTTTTTATTATGTTTTTTAACTTGAAAATATCATTCGCAAAGATCCAAATCCGAATTCTTTCAATGATTCTCCAAACTTTTTCAACCACCCTCCACAACCCCAGATGTATTCTTGTGAGTTATGTGGAAACAATGCTCATTATGGTGTTACGAGATTGCCACCACAATTCCCCCCTTGTCTATATGAGCCCGAAACCGTGTTACAAGCAAAACATTGATAATTTTCCACAAACTTCACCTAATTTTTCAACAATAATTTTCTTTGTTGTACCCAGCTGTGGGGGTCCTCCTATGACTTTCAATGCAACAACTAAAAATTCCTATGAGCCTAACTTTTTTGCAATAATTTTATATTCTTCGGTTTTTGACCAATCCAAACCCTCGTAATATTACGTTACTCATCAACCTCCTCAAGAAAAAATTATGGCAGAATTGCTTCTTGATGCAAAACTTCCTCAAGCTTTGCAAGCTCTTTGTGAAAAGTTAAACAATAACATTCAAGAAAAGCAGTAAAGAAAAGAATATTTGCAGAAGAGCAGACGCCTAAAACGATAGTTCTCAATATTTGGAAGCCTCCAATTTACTACGATGAACTACTATAATGATAATGAGATGAGGGAGTATATCTATTCAAGTGAGTGAAGTTTTTATAAGAATTCCCTAATGGCACTCACCCCACGTCTTACTGACCGTAGGGAGGCTGAGGACTCCTCTAAGATGGGGTTACGAGCCACTTAGCACTATTCGTTGAAAAGGAAATGCGACAAGAAGTAATAAAGTCTAGGGTTAGGAACCTTGTCCCAAACCCAATTGAGTCCCAAGGATTTAACCAATTAGAAAGTGCATGTGTGATAATGATGCCCATTTGTGATGATTCTTCTTCTAAAATGAAGGGTTTGATGAGTATGTATTCTATACCTGCTGGGAAAAGAAATTGATCACTTAAAGCCAAACCCTATTTAGTACAATCTTTGCTCATAATCGTGCTAATTTCGATAATTTTTTCTTATCGGAGGAGTTCGCTGTGTACTAGCTCCAATCGAACCAATTCTAACCGGGAATTGTTGAAACCGATTTGACCTGGATAGAGAGATGTTCATCTAATTGAAAAATTGTTGAATGATGATTCATCTCCTTCGAAAGAACTTAATTATGAGATTCCTGATGCTATTATCGAATCTTTCTCCCCATCTCCTATTCCAATCGAGGATAGTGACTCTCTTATAGAGGAGATCAATATATTTCTTGCTCCGAACGACTTGACACCACCGGGTATTGAGAGTGACAACTATGACTTAGAGGGGGATGTTCTTTTCCTTGAAGAATTACTTAACGATGATTCTATTTCCCTTCCTATGTATGACAGTCATTTCTACGATGATTTTTATAATGTTTCCATCATAAATCCTCGTCCACCTTAGAAAACCACTAGATGATGATAGTTTACTTTGTTATATTTGAGCCCGATACAGGAGTTTTAAACTACAAAAGTGGGGAAGATAATTCTAAAAAATCGACAAGAAGAAACTTTATGATCAAGTGCTAATGTATTTACCCACCTTTTACCCATAATCACATAAGTATTACAAATTGCTTCCATTCCTCCAAAAATGAGGACAAAGTTTTTCAATCCTAGAAATCTTATTCAAAAGAGTATAAATCTCCTCCATCTTCTATCCAATCGGGCTTTAATTTTTTTCAGCTTATTAATGATTCTGAAAGCCCGATGATGATTTTTGGAGGGGACATTCCTATCTTGGATGTTCCTTATCTCCATTTCTATCCTCTTTAACTAAATTAAGTATGGGGGATCGAGTCAGGCTCAAGACTTGGTTAACAAAAATAAGCGTTTCTCGGGAGGCAACCCGCGTTCTTTCTATTTTCTAATAAGTGTGACATGAGGAGGATCGCCTCTTTCCATTTTCTCGTGTTTCGGTTTCTTGTGTTTGTTTTATCAGGATTGCCCGGATTTTGAAGACTCTCATGCTCGTCGTTTTGTCCTTCGTTCACTCGAGCTTCAAATCCTTAGCATGCTTATCTCGGGAATCCAATATCCTAGATTTTATCGACTAACGTTTATCTATTAGCATACTTAATAAACGGCTTTAGATTTACGTAGAGACCCTTCTTAAAACATTGAGGACAATGTGTAGTTCTAGTATGGGGGTATCTTTCGATTTGATCGTACCTACAGTCGTTGTTTTCACGTAATCCCGTTTTTACCACCAAAATTTCAAAAATATTGTGATTTTATGCAAAAATTAAAAAAATTTCAAAAATAAAATAAGTGTTTTGTCACAATGTTTGACTTTCCTGCTGGGTAGAATAAGAATAAATTTTGACTCGATCGAGCGTGTTGAGCTCTTAGCTTTGTCCCTTAACCGTTATAAACTTTAGCTTTTGCTAGTCTTTTATACAAGAAGCTTTAAAATGCGAATTCTAGCTTAAACAAGCCAAGATTTTGCAAGTTTCCATAAATGACTTTAAATATGCAAAGCTAGTTTATTTGACTAAGCATTCACTTTAATCTTTTTATTAAATATTTTTAAATTTGCGAAGAACTCGCAATGATCGAGATTTAATTATGAGTATAATGCTAAACAAATATTAGTTGGATAACTTACAAGTCTATAAGAGTTAAAAATGTTAGCTTTATTCTACCCATATAGCTCTTAAACCGGACTCAAATTTAGTGGTGCTCTTTTCGGAAATTAAACATATTCAATAATTTTGGATATATAAGCATTATAAATGTGAAATCAACATTAATTTATTTAGTTTTAGTTCATCTATATACTTAAATTTTCTAAAAAGAAATTTTTCTATATACCGCGTAATAAATGTTGCAAGTAAAAAAAATAAAAATAAAAAATAAATAAATTATGAATAAGAATAAGTTCAATAAATCCCCTTGCCAGTTTACTGGCCTCATCAGGCTCACAACCTGATGTGGCAAGTCTTCATATAAGGTGGTGTCGATACCAGAAATATAGACCACTACCTCTTGCCCTGGCTCACATAACCGATGTGGAGTCGTTTTAAAAGAGTTGAAGGTAAAATATTATTATGTATAGCAAAATATAAACGATAAAAATATATATAATTTTGTTGAAATAAAGAGAAAAAAAAATTGTTAAAATCTCTTTACTAAAAATTTTAAATATATTTTTGAACTTAGACTAAATTTGCATAGTGTATTTTTCTATGTATAAACGGAAATCCAAGGGTTTTGAAACCGAAGGCCCGTGAGTCTCGATACTAGTCGTCGGTGAGGTTTCAAAATCTGTACAATTCTCCTCAATGCTGGGATGTGCCGAGAAGAAAGACGCTACATAGGATGATCTCTCAGCTTTCACATTGATTATTCTTAGGTGGAACGTGAAGCATAGAAATTTTGCAACTTTCTTAAAATGTTGATCCATGGTTGAAATTTGAAATGAGAACACTCACATAATATATTATAATTGGTCGGGATAGAAAAGTTTTTACAAATTACAAATAGATTAATGTAGCATCATATCTGTATATTAAGGAGTGATTTCGTTTTATTGAGCTTCGGTTTAGGCAAGTAAAAAATCGGGGACGATGAATTTATCCTTTGGACATCTATAGATTATTCTATAGGCGCTTCTTGTTCTATGACCCTAAAAGTTATGAAAATAACGGAAGTCCAAACATTTTAATTAGATTGCTTAAAAGAAAAACATAAAAAGTATAAAAGGAAAATAAGGAAAAATACAAAAATAGATAGAGAAATAAAAGTGTATAAATAAATTTGTAAGCGGTGCGTTTCATACACTAGTTGATAACTTAATCCCTTAGATGAGGCACTTAGCTACTTTTTTGAGATGATTAGTTTAGGGGGATTGTAATTTTTAGGTTTTAAGCGTGTATTTATACATTGCGTGAGGGACACGACAATAGCTAAATATGGTGTATTTTGTATGTAGCATAAATACACATACCTATATACTATTAAAAAAACGACCTAAAAAGACCAATAATGACCAAAAATACATGAGAAATACAGTTTATTCGTTTGTATTGTAAATTGTGTCTTGCAGGTAACAGATATATCAAAAATGGACAAAAACGATGCCAAAAAGGACAAAATCCAAGCACGAGATTAGAATAGTGCAAGAAATTGAAGCCGAAGGCGTATTCATCTTCTAGAAAGCAAAGCTCTGACACGTTTGCATCACCCAAGGCCACGCTGGCAAGCCCCAGCATCCTTATTGGCTTAGAGGACGTGGAGAGTGATCTAACGGCTCTAAATTAATGGAATGATGTTTATTATGATTGGATGGCTGAGATTTAAAGCTGAGGATGCTCTTGAGGCTCAAGATCCTTCTTCTTCAGGCTATAAATAGAGGCCTCCTCATACAGCTGAAATGATCTAGATAGGAGTAGGGAGGTAATGTATGTATCTAATTTACATACTACTTATTGTAACTTTTACTTATTGTATTTCTATTTTAAAAGCATTTTAACTTCTTTTAAGTGTTAATAAAATTCTTAGTTTCCTTTAAATTTGTGTTTTAATTTTACTTATATGCTAAATTGTTAACATGTGCTTTGAATTTACTTAAATAAGCTCAAATAAGCTCATTACTTTCTAAGCTATTAATTATTCAGCCAAGCCTCCTCAAAGCTTAGCTGAATAAGCCTTATCACCCTCAAATTACCTTTGCTTATTGTGGATTGCTTAATATGGGATGATAAGCTAAAAAAGGAATGGCTTATTGGACTTTTATCAGCTCATATATATAGCTGAGCTGTAGAAGAAGCTCTAAAGCATTGTAGTCCTTGTTATTGAGCAAATGGACAGGACCCCTGGTATGTCTTTCATTTTCAATTTTATGCTTATTTTTCTATTTTTGCTTATTAATGCTTATTTCTGCTTAATTCCTTCTTGTTTAAGCTTATTCAGTCTTCATTTGCTTATTAAATCTGTCTTAAAGGTTTTCATAATATGTTTTCATGTTTTGTTTAGTTTTCATAAAATTTGTCTTAAAAAGCCAAAAATATGCATTTTAGCCTAGCTTATGTTTAAGTACTTATTTATTTGAGGATTTGCTTAATTGTTCTTATTAAACATTGTGCTTAATCTATTTTTACTCTTTGATGAGTTTTCATAATCTGTTTTAAGCTTAAATTGGTTTTAAGAATTTTAAAGGGGTTATTGGCTTAGCAGTATTAACCATGTGTTAATACTGCTATTACACCCTTTTGTTTTTAAAACCAACTTTGATTCATCATACATCAGTTTTAGATCAAGTATTATCTAGTTTTGAATGAGTTTTGATTAGGTCTTAGGTTATTATAAACAAATGTTAAAATCTGCTTACATTTTGTTCTTAAATACTGTTGGATATTTGATTTGAATCATAGAGTCTTTGTGTTGTGCTTAAAATGATCAAAATGGTCTTGTATTCATGATTTGAATCTGGTTTATGTGTTTTGAAACTGTTTTATTGGTTCGGTTATGTTTTGGATCAATTCTGTCATAGTATGCAATTATTTAAGTTTCAAAGTTAGTTTTTGATCTTAATTTGAGGTTAGTGTTAGTATGTTTTAAGTTCTAAATCTCTCTGCATAAGCTCATTGGTGTATGAGCTTAATCTGTTTGGGCTTGTTAAGGTTTTAAAACATCATTATATTAGCTTAAATTAGGCCTGCAGTGAGCCA
>BQNB010157283.1:0-15168 GCA_026074375.1 Tanacetum coccineum | reverse complement strand
TTACAATTCTATTGAATTCATATTATTCTTATCATTGTTCTTATTATTATTATTATTATTATTATTATTATTATTATTATTATTATTATTTTATATTTAATAATTATTATTTTTTAAACTTAAATATAATTTAAATATTTATAGATTACTTCTTATTTTGTACCTTAATAAAATTATTAAATTATATTTTATATAAAAATAATGTTTAATAAAATAGCATTAAGTATAATAGTTAATATTAAAATTATATATATATATACATATATATATATAGGGTTAGGATCAAATAAGAAGGATAAGAAGTAACTATAACCGCATATCCGAGATGCACCGACTTAAATTAGATGCATCTCTATAATCTTAGATGCATTATAACGCATCATAATGTGTTTTCTAGCTTTTAATTAGATGCATATACGTATATTAGATGCATTTTATTTTTTTGTTCCTCTGCATGTGCTGAAATCATCAAAATCAATTTGAACCATCTACACATAAAGTTAATGTTCGAAACTCAAAATGGTGCATCTAAATGAATAGAAATGTATCTAATGCAAGTCGTTGCATCTCAAATATGTGATTTTTGTCACTTCTCACCACTTCCTATTTTAATTTACTTCTCACTGGATCCCTACTCTATATAGAGTTACTTAAAATAAGAAGGATAAGAAGTAACTATAACCGCATATCTGAGATGCACCGACTTAAATTAGATTCATCTCTATAATCTTAGATGCATTATAACGCATCATAATGTGTTTTCTAGCTTTTAATTAGATGCATATACATATATTAGATGCATTTTATTTTTTTGTTCCTCTGCATGTGCCGAAATCATCAAAATCAATTTGCACCATCTACACATCAAGTTAACGTTCGAAACTCAAAATGGTGCATCTAAATGAATAGAAATGCATCTAATGCAAGTCGTTGCATCTCAAATATGTGATTTTAGTCACTTCTCACCACTTCTTATTTTAATTTACTTCTCACTGGATCTCTACTCTATATATATATATATATATATATATATATATATATATATATATATATACATATATATATATATATACATATATATATATACCTATGCAATATATGCATTCTTCTACTCGATATGTATTTCTTCTAATCACGGACCACCATATTATAGGTCGGGGTCGAGCACGTTGGATAGACGCCTCACTGCTTTAGAGAGGAGATCTTCACTCTACCGGGACCTCAGTATTCCTGTCGTTTGTTCATTTATGATCTTGTCCGTTGTATAGGACCATTTTTTTGTATAGATCACTAAACTACTAGTGCAAGTTAGTAAAGTTATGTTGCCAGGTGTATTTTTGTCCTCTACATAAACACTGCAGCCTTTTTCTTTTCTTGTTATTAGAAATCATGTTTGGTGAATGTACTTGTAACGAGAAACAATGGAGATAACCTTCTGAATATTGGATGTATGATTGGGGAGCGTATGTACTACCCCTGGCTTCATTATAGATATTATGATCGTTATTACTTCAGCACTTATGATGATGCTCGTTGTTCATTTCATGATATATATGTAGAGGTTGTTGTTACCTCGAGACACTTGTCGTATCCTAGGAGTATCTTGACTCCTAGTGTGGACAATTTCAGTTAGCAAATATATCGCCCGTTTACTTCATTCGATTGCATTGATTCTTAATTCACTACTTCTTGTACTTGCTATGATCCTTAAATCTCAAACCGCCCTAATGTCCTTTTATGAACAATTTATTCCAAAAATATATAATAATATATGAAATGCTTTATCAAACTAAACACCAAATTGTGTCGATTTTCACAAGAAGGCAAAGCAAAAATGTGTGTCCCAAAAATGAATGAACAATAGTTTATGTATTTTTCGAAACGAAGGTAAAAAAAAAATTCCCATTTCTATGTCAAATGATTTACTTATTTTCAAGGATAGGTCGAAAACTTTCTAATCAGATATAGTGTGTCGGACGAATGTGTCGTCGCTCGGTCCTCAATTGTGCATAGCCTAGCTAACTATGCATAATTCAGGAAAGAGCCACGCTATGTCGGATGTGACGTCGCTTGGTCCTCAATTGTGCATAGCCTAGCTAACTATGCATAATTCAGGAAAGAGTCACGCTATGTCGGATGTGACGTCGCTTGGTCCTCAATTGTGCATAGCCTAGCTAACTATGCATAATTCAGGAAAAGCCACGCTATGTCGGATTAATCGTCGTCTTTAAACTAGTGGTTTTGGATAAATGTTTGGGTGAGAACACTTCCAAATGGTGGATCCTTATACATGTAATCCTATTCGATTTGATTCCGTATAAACAAGTTTGAATTCTCTTGCGTTCCTTGAAATCTTTTCTTTCGGTTGGTGTTGACTTAGAAAATCACCTTGACCGAATAATTCTGGAAAATTCTTTTGTGTGTCATGTGTAACGTGTGAGATCCCATCTAAATCACAATGTTGGTGATGAAATACAAGGAAACCTGATACCGACGCTGAGAAGGAATTTTAACGAGAACAGAAGACTGCCAAAGTGGATGAAAGCTGAGTTCGAGTAACTCCGAGGCTAATGAAAAAGATTTCCCCTACATCAAATGCACATTACTATGCTTTCTCTTGTTACAACGATCGATAATTGTGAAGGAATTCATCCTACTACAAAACAAAAAAATCACTTCGGTTTTACCAATTGATAACCGTGAAAAAGACTCCTCCCACATCAAATGTACCTTACATTATCTTTCATTCATTTTCTGATATGTCGAACGACGTCCGTAGAGGAAAATTTCTCTACATCAAACTGTGAATCATTCCTGTTGAATAAAACCGTAAACGTAAAAAAGACTTCTTCCTTCGAAACGTATGTGTTCGGTCAGCTAACATTGGTGATAAATCCAATACAAGTTCGAGTTGAGAATTCGAGGGGTTTGATTTGTTCCTATTTTGCCTTGTGAACTCGAATACCAACGTAGAGTGGTGACTCGGATACCAACGTAGAGTCATACAAGGATGGCTCAAAAGGAGAGCCTTCGGCGCGAGAGCTAAGCATAATGGTCGGATCCTACCGAATCATAGTGATGTCGTCCGTCATCACTTTCCGTAGGGAATAAAACGGTACGCGATGGACAATTAGAGTTTGTCGACTTCATGGCGGTAGATAAAAGACAATCCCGTTTGCCATCTCCGTTTATTCAGTTGAGGAGTCCTTGTGCTTGACTCGGTCCCCTTTGATCGTCGATGATCAACGACGGATAGCCATAGTTGAAAATTTATGTTCAAAATTTCTGCTTGTTATGTGTTTATGTGATATGTGATTTAGTCGAGTGGTCGTACGTTGTGCGAGCTCGAGGCGGCATTGTGAAATGACGTCCGATCGGTGGGTAACGCGTACCCGGATTTTTAGCCCCCCGTTGAAAGACAAGGGATAAGGGTCCTCGACGCTCGTTGAAAGACACGAGACGGAGTCGGGAAGGAGCGGTCGCGATTGGTGTGCGAGCTCGATTTATTCCACGGATTGGAACCCGGGCCGGTGACGATCGTGCCTGGAGCACCGTGAAGAATGCTCAGAGTTTAGACGACTTGACCATTTTATTGGGTATGGATCCATGGCTATAAAGCACATGAGCACCCGGTTATATTAAAAATCTCTTATTGGGTATATATTCATGGCTATAAAGCCCGTGAGCACCCTGTTATGTTAAAAATCTCTTTTTGGGTATGGATCCGCATGTGAGCACCCTACAATGATAAAAATCTTCTTGGATATGCATCCATGGCTATCAGGCCTTCTTGGGCAGAACTTAGCCGGAATTAAGTCGAAGATTATTGTTAATCATGGCTTGACTATTTAGCAAGCATGAGTTAACGTGATTGAACTGATTGATTTGCATGGTTTGGGAATTTAGCAAGCATGTCGTTATGTGATTATATGTGCTTAATGATAAGTACCTTGTTTCGATTAATGTCGTAGTGCTTTCGATAGATTTATGTATACTCCGAGTGACTACCGCTTCAATGCGCTTTCTTTCAATTTACATGGCTTAACGGTTAGTGAGCATGCAATTATGTGATTGTGTACGCTTAATGATAAGCGTCTTGTTTTGAATAATATTGTAACGCTTTCAATGGAGTTATGTACACTACAGGAAATTTTTATAATGATGCGATCTCTTTTATCGAGACCCGTTGGTCGATATGTGATTTGAATTGATCGATGTGATCGCCGATGATTTTTGAATTAATTTTCGCTTCGAAAAACTTCCAAATGCGCCGAGGTCATGTGACCATAATGTGAGAATATGTGAATTCGTTCGAGAATGACATCTTTCACCCATTGCAAGTGAAATTGGGACGAATAAAGCGATTAAAGCGACGGGACGTCGCTTCCTAAAGGAGGGGAGAATGTGACAACCGTCAATTTTCAGAACTTTAAATAACTATTTTACCCTTTGACTTTTTGGGGCCTGACTTGACTTTTGACCGTTTGACCTTTTATTGTCATATAAAAACAATTATCGCATAATCGGTAGTTATTCGGAACTTATTTTAATAATGAATCATATAATACCTCATAAATTCGGGTCAATATTTTAACCCATATTTTATTATTTATTTTACTTTTGAGTAAAATTTATTTTTCGGTTAACCGAATAGGCTGTCTCGCGTTCGTAATAAAACATTTATTAAACGTGAATCCGACTTTAGACTAAAATAAAATAAAATAAAAATAGTCTATGTGCTCTATATATTTTTATTATTTCAGAAAAGTATCCCATACGTGGTAATTCTATTTTTATTTTATTTTATTTTAGTCTAAAGTCGGATTCACGTTTAATAAATGTTTTATTACGAACGCGAGACAACCTATTCGGTTAACTGAAAAATAAATTTTACTCAAAAGTAAAATAAATAATAAAATATGGGTTAAAATATTGACCTGAATTTACGAGGTATTATATGATTCATTATTAAAATAAGTTCCGAATAATTACAGATTATGCGATAATTGTTTTTATATGACAATAAAAGGTCAAACGGTCAAAAGACAAGTCAGGCCCCAAAAAGTCAAAGGGTAAAATAGTTATTTAAAGTTCTAAAAATTGACGGTTGTCACAAAGACTGTATGAATGATCAACCCTAAGCCTTCTTGACCCAATTTATCTTTTGACTTGTTTCTCCTTAGCTTTATCAGTGGAGTTGTGTATCCTTGCCAAGCTTATGATAGAAAACTAATCACGACCGAGCATTTGAGCGTACCAATTAAAATGTTGCACCCTAGATTAGTTGAGTGATCTGAGTGTTTTCATTTCCATATTTCGTGAGGAGCTTGGTTATGTACAGGTGATTATGGCAAAACGATGCTTAAACGGAAAATCCTTAACTTTGGTTGGGACAGATTTTCATAAACTAAAACTTTTCTAAAGTCTACATAAGGACAAGTAGGATTCAAGTGGGGGGATATTTGATGACATCAAATAAAGTCACTTTATTTCATCATTTATCCTATCTGTTTTGCCCACTTTTATATAATTATTGCATTATTTGGTACTTAATTGCTTTAAAGTTGATAAATGCAGTAATTCTGGAATGTTTTGTGAAGACAAGCTAAAAGGCGCATAATTTGGAGCTAAAACGAAGACATATGAAGATTGTTGATTTCTGACTACATACGCCGTATCTAACAAAAGAGATATGGCGTATCAGAGCCAAGACTTCACAAGAAAGCGCGTTTGACCAATTCCCAGTACGACATATCTGACTGCTTCCATACATCGTATCCATGAAGATAACTATTCAAAGATATAGTAATAAAAGTAAATTGGGAATAATATCATTGATTGATTGAGAACGCAGCGCGTACTCCAAGGAATCCAGCCCTATACGCCGTATCGACCTAGCCAGATACGGCGTATCGAGTCTTTTTCAGACACTATAAATAGAAGACTCAAAAACGAGTTTTCGGTGTGCAATATCATATTCTATATACCATACTCATTAAAGACGAATTTTAGAAGAGAAGATCAGCCACCAAGGTCAAGCATTAATCACGAATCTATAGAAGACATCGTGTAATTTTTACTCTCTTAATCGTTCGATTTCAATTGTTTGGTTGTGGGCTAATGCCCTTGGGTATTAGCCATCTTAATGAAAGTTCAATGTTTGGTTTGTTTTAAAAATTGATTTCTTAATTAATTGCTGATTGTTTAATTATGTTTATCACCTCATACTTGTTTATGTGTTTGAATATGTGACCTATCATTCAACTGGGTCTAGTGATACCTAAAAAGTAATCTAGATATCAGGATAGCTCTCCATATCGTGTTTTATATTACTGGACCAATAGAGTCACAAATAATGCTCTGTCTTTGTCTTTGAATTATGAGCTTAGTTGGACCGGTAGGTGACCTGTTTATGTTTCAGCAATCATGATCTTAATTAACTGATAAAGATTTGAATAGTGGACTACTAGTATATAAAACAACGTCAAACAATAAGTGCGTAAAGTCCCGTTGGGCTAGAGTTTTAACAGGATCACCACTGCTTTGATTCCCTAAGATAGATTATAATTAAACTAAATGATGCTTTATGCGGATGTGTTAATTATGACAGGATTAATCGTGTCTAGGTCTTAGGATGATGTCTCGCCTAAGTCTTAAGAATGATATACCGCTTTGAGATAAGTAAATCATTACACTAAAATAAACAAACCGACATTGAACTGTATTTAATATGGCTAATACAGTTTTCTATCATTTGGCTTGTACCGCTTTTCTATCTTCTGATTTTCTTCCATTATGTTTATTGTTTATTGAATTGATATTTGTCGCCACCAAACCTGTGCCAGTCTCTCAGGCTGAAACCCCCCATATCATTACACAACATATATAGCATAGGTTTAACCAGTAAATAGACTAATTAGAACTAATTAAAATACTGATAGAATATAGGATTAATGTTTCACTCTTAGTGTTCAACACCCAACTTACCGCAAAACTCCATCTTGACCGGGTACACTGCCCGTTAAAGTGTTGTTTTAGGTTTGTCGGCTAAATATAAATGTAAAACTTGATAATCAAATAATTGACCCTACATGACAGCAAATCAATGCTCATTCACTTTAACGATTTCTAAGGCAATAGTAGAAATTTTTCTCTACACTATGAGTGATATAATGGTACTTAATATCTTTTCATGAGCTTATGTAATATCGTTTTAGATATTATTAAAACTCGTCATTTTCTGTTCATCCCACTAGTTACCTTACTATCCAATTCCAAGTTTGAACACCCGTCCCATACTTTTGAAACACCTATGTCATCTCGTAACCCGCCACCCAAAAACATGTCGATTAATTCGAGCAAGACCTTAACTTGTCAACTCGTAATGTCTCATTTTTAGAACATAACTTTTGGAACACGACTCATTAACGCCTTATTTATTTATTTTAAAGAAACATGCCGCCGAAGAAACAACCTATGAGCTCAACAGCAATTAAACAACTCATAGCCTATCGTATGGCTGATGCGATGACAGCCTACAAAGCTAACTGAAACAGTGGTAATGGAGCGAATGATGGAGCTAGTGGTAGTGCTGGCGGAGTTTAGCACACAGCCCGCGGATGCTCTTACAAGGCATTCTTGACTTGGAATCCCCACAACTTTGACGGGATTGTAGGAGCTGTTTGTTTAATAAGGTGGTTCGAGAAAATGGAATATGTGTTCCACATCTGCAGCTGTGCGGAGAATTATCAAGTGAAGTATGCTACTTGCACCTTGCTGGATAGTGCATTGACTTGGTTGAATGCTTATGTACAGTCTGCTGGACTAGATGCTGCTTATGAAACAACTTGGAAGGAATTAAAGAAGATGATGCTCAAATAATATTGTCAGAGGAATGAAGTGCAGAAGATGAAACCGAACTCTAGAACTTGTTAGTGAAGGGAACTGACATCATTGGGTATACGTAACGTTTCCAGATATTGTCATCACTCTGTCCCACTATGGCCACTCCTGAAGATAAGCAAATTAAAAGATATATATGGGGACTCACAAAAGACATTCAGGAATTCGGGAAGCAATCCGCACGGCTCGTGATCTAATGGATCAAGTTGTTTGAGCGAAGGTTGCGACGAATTATGACAACAAGAGAAAATGGGAAGATGATCAAGGAAGAAATTCTGACCAACAACAAAACAAGAGATGGGAGTGGTTAGAGCATACACTACTGGATCAAGTGACAAGAGAGGATACGTTGGATCTCTACCACTCTGCGATGAGTACAAACTTCATCAGCACCACGGTCCCTATCCCACTTAATGTGGTAACTGCAAGAAGGTCGGTCACCAAACAAGAGACTACTAGAACCCTACCTCGGTGACATGCTAGGATTGTGGAGAAAAAGGACACACCAGGAATTACTGCCCAGACTTGGAAAATCATAATGAAGCCGGAGAAGCTTATTAGGTGCCTAACATTGTGACATGTATGTTCCTCTTCGAAAATCATTATATTTCCATCTTAATGGATACAAGTGCTAATAGAAGTTTCATATACACTACTTTTAGCCATATAAGTGATGTCGCCCTAACTTTCCTAGTCACTAAGTACTTTATTTAATTAGCTGATGGTAAGCTAATTGGAACCGATACTATAAGTCAAAGGGGTGCCTTGAATTTATTAAACCATCCGTTACCTACACTCTTTTCTCAAACACCTAATAATCGGATAACACAAACTAAATTTCAGGAAAAAAATTTCTTAACAAGGGGAGACTATGACAACAAACAATTTTAGGTTAACACTTATTTTTAAACTTGAAACATTTTAATTTGAACACGTGAATACTTGATTTAACTTATAATCTGGAGGTTTACCCTCTTACAATGAGAAACAACTTTGAACGTATTTCATCACTAGACTAAGTTTATTCTACATTATGCAAGTACATTATCTTTTTCACAAGCATGATTACATGTCAATTGCATACAGTTTTATAAAACTTTACATAAGTCGCTTAAACTTGAATTATATTTTATGCATGCATGCACATCTTACCCAATACCCTCATCACCTTTACCAATACCCAAAATACTTATACATTATAAAATTTTAGTCATTTTCCTCCCCTTATATAAGCTAGAAACTTCCCCCCTTTACATTTTATAAAAACTACCACAAAACCAATTATATGCTTAAACAACCACCAACTATGTCACAAAGTCATCATTTTCTTACAATACCAACTCAAGCGATTCCCCACTCTTTTCTTACATAACCACGCCCTAAAACCATTTCCATTTTCCCCTTCCCCTTTATTAACTTCTTGTCCTTTATGTCTCCTAGATATTATGGAAGACTTGCACACTTTTCTTATATCGCTACCACCTTTCATTTCTCTTCTCATTTCACAAACTTAAATCACACAAACTTTCCCAGTTTCCTCTCCATAAAACATAGCAACATCAACAATATTAAGGTGTATTCAAGCTTGGTTAAAAGATTTTGAAAGATTATTGTTTAAGAGTTAACAAAAGCTAAGGTTTATTACTTCAAAACTAGGGTTTCTAGTGTTCTTGGGTAATTTTGTGTGCACTTTGATTAGCTATATCATCACCACTCATTGCAAGCATCATCATTTACTTATTTTTCATTTACTATAAACATTTCATGTTGTTTCCATATTACCAATATATACTTGCAGTGTAAGAATTTGATTTATAACTTGTTAATGTAAAACCCTAAACTGCCTAGATTTTTAGGTCACATTTTATGCAGGTTTTAATACTTTAAGGAGGACATATGACCCATTTATTGATCTTATAATTTAGTACTATGTCTTAGAAAGTTCTTGCACCAATTTCAAGAACTATGGAAAGTTGTTAGTATTTTAATTCAATTGCACAAGTGAAAGTGTCCAGATTTACACACAGAACAAGATGCGTATTGTTGAGCACCTTAGGCTTAAATTGGGAAATAGTGGTATTTTAACTTTTTGTAGCTGATAAGTGTAAAATACACATATCCGTTTATACCTAAAATGACCCAATTAAGCCCAAAACAGACTAAAAATGGCAAAGATATGCTTGTTTTTGTGTTTTATGTATGCAGGTACGGATATATCAAATATCACAAGAAAACCGTAAAAAAATGGGCAAACACAGAAACGAGGAACGGAAGAGCACAAGAGAAGCCAAAGATTCAAAGCCAAAGCTAGAAAAAGTCAAGCTTCAGTCAAAAAGTCAACTCACAAAAGGACAAATCCTAAAAAGTTCCAAATCAGTCCTTTAATTCTCCAAAAATTACACAAATAGCCCATGAAGTCTTAATGGGCCTTAAACTTATAAAAAAACATACCCGGCCTAAATGCCCTAAACCTATTTCCCTTTTATAAAAATCCAAGGACCAAATGTGCCATTTCTGAAAGTCATTTTACACTACACTTTTGTTAAACACAACCACAGGGACTGAACTTGCCATTACCCCAAAGTTTAAAAATGTTTACCCGTTTTCAATTATAAAAAAGGGCGCCAAGTTAAAACACTATTCATCCATCATCCCAAATCACCACACAGTTAAAACAAGGGTGAGCAAAACATAAAATTTGAAGGGTTACGGATAGACTAATTCTAGGTGTCTACTTTAATATGGCTAAGGTCAAATTCGTATAATATTCAAGGTGCTCTCATTAGCCTCTCTACCATCAAGCAATAGCCAAGTCTGATTAAAGAAGATAAGTGATAATGATATTTTGCATTGGATTCACTTTCATAACTTGCACAAGGTGTAACATTACAAAACTAGCACAAGCTGTCACATCAAAGGAATGACAGCTTGGCAATCCGTGTGTGCATCAAATTGATCCAACGGCTCAAGATCACTCCCTAATGATTGATGGAATGGATGGTACGGATTGAAAGGAGCGTGTTGATCAAGGCACAGCCTAGAAGCTTCCCTGGATTGCTATAAATAGGACTCACTCTCACACACATGAGCTAGTTCTTTTTCACCTTTTAAATTTTCTAGTTTTTTTTAGCTTAAATTTTAGTTAATTTCAGTTTAAGCCATTTGTAATTTTCCTTTCAGAAATGTAATGAAGCTTTTTAGTTTAATGAAATTAAGTTTTTCTGTCATCATTCTCTATTTACATTCATAAACTCTCCTACTTAAGCCACTTTTACTTATAAGCTCATATAAGCTCTCTCAAGTCTATAAGCTTGAGATAGAGCTTGTGTAATCAAGTTTTAATCCCTACTTAAGCCTTAAAATCAGAATTAACTAGCTTACCTTGAACTTATTGGAATTTGGCTTATGGAAGGGGAGTCAATTGTGGAAGGACTCCCAAGGACTATTACTGGCTTATCTATGATAAGCCAGAGCTAGTAGATAAGCTCTAAGAGCATATTAAGCTTCTGATAAGCTGAAGCTACTTGTAAGTTTGCTTTTAAATTCCTTTGTCTTTAATTTCTAGTTTAATTGCCTAATAATTGCTTATTAGTTTAGATTTGCTCATTTGCTTATTAAAAAGTGCTTATCTATTTTCTAGTTGCTAATTTGAGTTTAATATTGTTAATTAGTGCTTATCCATCATCTGTTTTTAGCTTAACTATTTTAGATCGTAGTTGTTTCATTCTTGTCTTAAAAACCATATAAAAACCCAAAAATATAGCTTAAGTAGTTTAGCTTATTGTTAATGGCTTATTGAAAGCTTAGGATTGCTTATTTAGCTTGTTATTAGCAGTGTAATATCTGGTTTCTAAAAAGTGTTTACTAGTTTTCAAAACCATTAGTTTTTTCAAATCTGTCATGAACCTAAAGGGGTGTTTGGAATAAGGCTTGTTGACCTTTAAAAGTCAAAATGACTTGTGCAATTTGTGTGGGTTAGTTTTGTTATCAGTTTAGACTAGTAGTAATTCAGTTTTTAGAAGTTAGTTTTTATTTGATAAAAAGTTATGGCTTAATTTAGGTGTGCCTGCACCAGGGGATTTGTTGTTTTTCATTTGCTTGCTTTAAATTGATTTAAAGCTCTTGTGAGCTTGAGAGTTGTTAGTGTTAAGTTCAGTCACACTCACTGAGTGTATCAAAGGCAGAAGAAACCACTTTGGTTGCCTGCAACTTTGATTTGGATTCCTTAGTCAAATGCATCAGCAGTAGTAACCAAAGTTACTACTGCTGATCTTTTAGTCTAATTTTAAGCTAGTTATTCTAGGATCTTAGGGCTTATTTTCTTCTAGCTTATAGTTTTCAAGTAGTTTAATTTAGATTAAAACCAGTTTTTCAATTTCTAGCTTATCTCTTAGGTTAAATTTGATTTTCAAAATCAACAAAAAGCCAAAAAAAAATCCAAAAAACAGTAGTAGCTAATTTAGATTTCAAATTTTAGATTCTTAGCTTATAGAGTTAGGTTTTTCAGTTTAAATTCATAGTTCATAAGTAGTTAATTAAGTATGCTTAAGCTCATAGTTAGTGGAAGCTTATTAAGCCTTTTAGCTTGTTTAAATTTTTAGCTCTTTGAGTCATAGTCTGAGTTAGCTTCTTTCATCATCAATTTTAGTTAGTTTTTAGTGTTTCTATGTTAAGTAGCTTATCATTTTTAGTTAATATACATTATTAGCTTTTAGAAACAGTTTTTAGTTTGAAATTTGAGCTTAATTTGAGCTTTTTGCAAGCTGTTTAGTCAAAACAAGCAAAAGTGAGCTTAAAAGCTCACTTTCTGTAAGCAGGTTTTCAAAAGCTCCTAGAAAGCTTAATTTTGATTTTTAGCTTAAGTTCCATTTATAAAAAATGCTTAAAAACGTGTATTCTTTAAATTCTAGTATTTAGTTTTTGCAAAAAGTGAAAAATAAAAAGTAACAAAAAGGGGTGTGTTGCCAGACTAGAACCCAAGACCTCTTGCACACAACACACACGACTTACCACCATGCTTCATTAGCTCATCCGTTAGCCTTTCTCTCTATTCAACTCTTATACACGTTTTTCCTTTCCTCTTTTTATAATAAGCCGTAGCTAAATAAGCCGTTTTCACAGCTTATTTGATAAGTTGAGTTGTTTCTTTTAATTTTCTAGTAATCTTTGTTACATTTTAGATTTTTCTTGAATTTTTCGTAATTTTCCATCAATTAGTTTATTTTTAATAGTTTTTCGAAAGTTTAAATTTTAGAAAATTCATAAAAAATAGAAAAAGTTTCAGAAAATTTCAAAAAAATAGTTTTTAGTTTTATAAAAATTACTTTTAGGTTTACATTCAGTAAAATTATTTTTACACCTTTTAGATTTTAATTTTCATTTTTGAGCCTTTAATTTTAAGTTTAAAAATAGGATTTTAATTTTAAAAATAGTTAAAAATAGTTTTCTGAGTTTTTATGTTATTTTAGACTTTTCTAAGTTTAAAAATCATTTTTCTAAATTTTTAGTACTTAATTTGCTATTTTTTAGGATTTAATTAGATTAAAATAGTTTTTAATTCATAATAAATTCAAAAATAATCAAAAAAATGTTTTTCTTTTTCTTAAAATTTTCTTTTGTCCTAATTTAGGTTTGGAAATTTAGTTTGCATTTTTAGGAGTTAATTTGGTGTATTTGCTTATTTGTCATGTTTTATTTGTTCCCGTTAATTAGTTTGAGTGTTTAATTGCTTTTAATTGATTGTTGCTTTTATTTAGTAATAATAGATACTCAAAAATATCTTTTCTCTCATTCAAATCATAATTCAAACTAAAGCAAGGTTTCAATTTCACAAGTCGTTGGGGAAACGACCCGGGTGATCACACTTCCCGGTTAAATATACGTATTATATATTATATATATCTTTTAGAGTGAGCTTTTCTTAAGGGAGACTTTAGGAAAGTTCTTAATTGCTCTTTGGAAATATTATATTGTATATTTTATTATGTATCAGTAGCCAAGACATAGACTTAAAGACAACAAATTAAATCAACTAAAGAGGTTAAGTAATGAAGGAGTTATAATCAAAACAAAACGGGTTAAACTTCCTGTCCAAAATCAAAACTAACCACCTTGTGTTGTATGGCACTTTTGGAACCCTTAATCCCTGAACAGTAGATAAAACTTACATGTTTGGAAAGCTAACTCAAAATACTACAACCCGCTCTTGAGTGGACTAATTTCCTTTAAAAACGAGTGAGATACGTCCTCAGAAAGTCACGTTACAAATCTGGGCAGAAGGTTTTAACTTTCTGTTTTAAGTATTGCTTGATATTTTTCTAAGTATTTTTGCTTGTGAAAACTTTGTAAAACCTTACTACAAGTATATAGGAGGTGATAAAAGCCAAACACACCATATGTTAATCCTGTCCAAACAGCCCCTAAAACATGTTATGTCCAAACATCCCGTAAACCATTTTTTTGTCCAAACGACTCTTGCAGCATAACCCCTATTCAAGTCATAATAATTGCACACTAAACTAATTGGTGTCAATCCATGTACAACTGGAACTTGTTTTGACCCAGTGGCCATTACCTTTTCATATCCAGTTTGATACTTCACCCATATTTGATTTAGTAAAAATTGAAATAGAAACCAAAATGTTGAAATGTAAAATAGACCTTATGTTACAAAACTCTAGTAAGTCTACGCTTCTCATGTACGTCTCCATCATTACGCTTTGTGCTCAGCTCAACCTCAAGCTATAAAGAAACATCACATTGTTAAGGATTGATAACTACATGAGCGAAAAGTCAGAGTGAATACACCATCTTTATACAAAGTAGGTTAATAGAGTACATGTTTGTTGGGAATTAAGGGCTTCTACAAGTTTATACTGATGAAAGGACTTAGTACTGCTATTTGAAGATTTGTACTGCTACTAAAGATTAAAATAAATAAACTAAATCATTAGTACTGCTAGTTGTAATAGTTAGTACTGTTAGTTATAGTTAGTACTGCCAATAAAAAATGTTAGTTTATTAGTACTGTTAGTATAAGAAGTTAGCACTGCTTATATGATATGCATGAGATATATTAGGAATAGATATGTATGATCACATAACGCGTTTTGTAAGCCCATTAGGGTTTTCCTTATTATATAAAAGGAACCCTACGACATAGTTAGAATATACATAGAAAATTCATAGCTATTAGGCAAAACATATAGTGGTTTTGTGAATCATTCAATATATTGTGAGTTAAGAGAAAGATCTTGTGTTACTCTT